>APFE031632331.1:0-10297 GCA_000404065.3 Pinus taeda | reverse complement strand
TAGGCTAGGCTAGAGTCGGTTAGGCTATGCTACAGTAGGCTAGGCTAGACTAGGTGAGGCTAGGTTAGGCTAGGCTAGATTAGTTTAGGGTGGGTTAGGGTAGGCTAGGGTAGGTTAGATTAGGTTAGGCTAGGTTAGCTTAGGTTAGGTTAGGCTAGAGTAGGTTAGGATAGAGGAGACTAGAGTAGGCTACGCTACGCTAGACTAGGCTAGGGTAGGCTAGTTTAGGCTAGGCTAGAGTAGGTTAGGCTAAGTTAGGGTAGGCTAGAGTAGTTGAGGCTGGAGTAGAGTAGGGTAGGTTAACTTAGTTTAGGCTAGGCTAGAGTAGGTTAGGCTAGTGTATGCTAGGGTAGGCTAGAGTAGGCTAGAGTAAGTTAGGCTAGAGTAGGGTAGGTTAGGGTATAGTAAACTAGGTTAGACTAGGTTAGGCTAGAGTAGGCTAGAGTAGGCAAGGCTAGAGGAGGCTAGGCAAGGCGAGATTAGGCTAGAGCACGCTAGAGCAGGTTAGGCTAAGCTAGCATAGGCTAGGGTAGGTTAGATTGTGCTAGCTAGGGTAGGTTAGGCTAGGCTACGATAGGCAAGGTTAGGCTGTGTTAGGGAAGGCTAGGCTGCATTAGGCTACGTTGGGCTAGGTTAGGCAAGGCTAGGTTAGGAAACATTAGGTTAGGTTAGGTTAGGCTATGTCAGGTAAGGTTATGTTAGGCTAGGTTAGGCAAGGCTAGGCTAGGAATGGTTAGGTTAGGTTAGGCTAGTTTAGGCTACGCTAGGCTAGGCTAGGCAAGGTTATTCTAGTCTAGGTTAGGATAGGTTATGTTAGGTTAGGTTAGGTGAGGTTAGACTAGGTTAGGATAGCTTAGGTTAGGCTAGCTTAGGTTAGCCTAGCCTAGTCTAGGTTAGGCTATGTTATGTTAGGTTAGCTTAGCTAAGCTTAGGTTAGGCTAGGTTAAGCTAGCCTAGGATAGAGTAGGCTCGAGTAGGCTAGGCTATGATAGAGTAGGGTAGGTTAGTTTAAGTTAGGTTAGGTTAGTCCAAGCTAGAATAGGTTAGGTTAGGCTAGGTTAGGCTAGGTTAGGGTAGGCAGGAGTAGGTTAGGCTAGAGTATGTTGAGAAAGGATAGTTTAGGTTAGAGTAGGCTAGGGTGGGCTGGAGTAGTCTAAGCTAGCCTACGATAGAGTAGGCTAGGGTGGGTTGGAGTAGTCTAGGCTAGGCTACGGTAGAGTAGGCTAGGGTGGGTTGGAGTAGTCCAGGCTAGGCTATGGTAGAGTAGGCTAGGATGGGCTGGAGTAAGCTAGGCTAGGTTAGGCTAGGCTAGAGTATGGTCTACACTAGGCCTGCCTAGGTTAGAGTAGGGTCTACGCTAGGTTAAGTTAGGCTATGCTAGATTAGTTGAGGCTAGAGTAGAGTAGGGTAGGTTAGGCTAGTTTAGGCTAGGTTAGGCTAGGCTATAGTAGGCTAGGGTAGGGTAGAGTAATCTAGGCTAGAGTAGGGTAGGTTAGGCTATAGTATGCTAGGTTAGAGTAGGTTAGGCTAGAGTAGGCTAGAGTAGGCTAGGCTAGAGGAGGCTAGCCTAGGCTAGGTTAGGATAGAGCTTGCTAGAATAGGTTAAGCTAGGCTAGAGTAGGCTAGGATATGTTAGGTTAGGCTAGGATAGGGTGGGTTAGTCTAGGATATGTTAGGCAAGACTACGTTAGGCTAGGTTAGGAAAGGTTAGGTTAGTTTAGGCGAGGTTAGGTAAGGCTAGGCTAGGTTATGCAAGGCTATGTTAGGCAAGGTTACACAAGGCTAGGCTAGACAATTTTAGGTTAGGTTAGGCTAGGTAAGGCTAGTCTAGTCTATGTTAGGCTAGGATACGTTAGGTTAGGTTAGACTAGGCTAGGCTAGGTTAGGTTAGGCTAGCCTAGTTTAGGTTAGGCTAGGTTATGTTTGGTTAAGTTAGATTAGCTTAGGTTAGATTAAGCTAGCCTAGGATAAAGTAGGCTAGATTATGCTATAGTAGGCTCGAGTAAGCTAGGCTATGATACAATAGGGTAGGTTAGTTTAGGTTAGGCTAGGTTAGTCCATGTTAGAATAGTCTAGGTAAGACTAGGTTAGGGTAGGAGAGAGTAGGTTAGGCTAGAGTAGGATAGGCTAGGCTAGGTTAGGTTAGAGTAGGCTAGGGTAGGTGGGAGTAGTCTATGCCAGAGTAGGAAAGGATAGAGTAGGGGCTACGCTAGGTCCACCTAGGTTAGAGTAGGCTAGAGTAGTCTAAGGTATAAAATGATAGAGTGGGTTAGGCTAGGCTATAGTAGGGGCTACACTATGTTCACCTAGGTTAGAGTAGGCTAGAGTGGTCTAGGGTATAATTGGCTAGAGTGGGCTAGGCTAGTCTAGAGTAGGTTAGAATCGGCTATGCTAGAATAACATAAGCTAGGATAGAGTAGGTTAAGGTTGGCTAGGATAGAGTAAGGTAGAGTAGGATATGCTAGAGTAGGCTAGAGTAGGTTGTAGTAGTCTAGGCTAATATAGGCTAGCCTAGGGGCTAGGCTAGCCTAGAATGGGCTAGAGTAGGCTAGGCTATGTTAGGCTAGTCTAGAGTAGGCTAGAGTAATCTAGGCTAGTCTAGGCTAGGCTAGAATAGGCTAGGAAAGGCTAGGCTTGACTAGGGTAGGGTAGGAAAGGCAAGGTGAAGCTAGGATAGAGTGGGTTAGGCTACACTAGATTAGGATAGGTTAGGCCATAGTAGGCTAGGGTTTAGGCTAGGCTAGCTATGGGTGGGCTAGATTCGGCTAGGCTAGGCTCAAGTAGTCTAGGCTAGGCTAGAGTAGACTAGGTTAGAGTAGGCTAGGCTAGACTAGACTAGGCCAAAGTAGGCTAAACTAGGCTAAAGTAGGTTAGGCTAGACTAGACTAGGCTAGGCTAGGGTAGGCTACGAAAGGCTAGAGTAGGGTAGGCTACACTAAGTTAGACTAGGCAAGAGTAGGTTAAGCTAGGTAAGGTTAGGTTAGGCTAGTGTAGGCTAGAGTAGTCTAGGCTAGAGTAGGTTAGGCTAGATTAGGCTAGAGTAGGTTAGGCTAGGGTAGGCTGGCTAGAGTAGAGTAGGGTAGGTTAGGTTAGGTTACGTTATGCTAGAGTAGGCTAGAGTAGGTTAAGCTATGCTTGAGTAGGCTAGACTAGGCTAGTTTAGCATAGGATAGAGTAGGTTAGGTTAGGTTATCAGAGAGTAGGTTAGGCTAGGTTAGGCTAGGCTACAATAGTTTATGCTAGCGTATAGTAGGTTAGGTTAGTCTACTTTAGGATAGGTTAGGATAGGATAGGCTAGGTTACCCTAGGGTATAATATGCAAGGGTATACTAGGATACAGTGGGCTAGGCTAGGCTAGAGTAGGCTAGCCTAGGGTAGAATAAGCTAGGATAGAGTAGGTTAGGCTTGGCTAGGCTAGAGTTAGGTAGAGTGGGCTATGCTAGAGTAGGCTAGAGTAGGCTAGCCTAGAGTAGGATAAGCTAGGATAGAGTAGGTTAGGCTTGGCTAGGCTAGAGTTAGGTAGAGTGGGTTATGCTAGAGTAGGCTAGAGTAGGTTAGAGTAGTCTAAGCTAGAGTAGGCTAGCCTAGGGTAGGCTAGCTTGGTAAGCTAGACTAGGGTAGAGTGGGCTAGAGTAGGAAAGGTTATGTTAGGCTATGCTAGAGTAGGCTAGAGTAGGATAGGCTAGTTTAGGCTAGGCTAGAGTAGGCTAGGCTAGGCTAGGCCATAGTAGGCTAGGGTATAGGCTAGGCTAGGCTAGGATAGGCTTGGCTAGCCTAGGTTAGTGTAGGCTAGGTTAGAGTAGGCAAGGTTAGGCTAGAGTAGTCTAGGCAAGGCTAGAGTAGACTAGGCTAGAGTAGAATAGGTTAGACGAGACTAGGCTAAAGTAGGCTAGACTATGATAGACTAGACTAGGCTAGGCTAGGCTAGGCAATGCTAGGAAAGGCTAGAGTAGGGTAGGGTAGGCTATGTTAGACTAGGTTAGGCTAGAGTAGGGTACTGTAGGCTAGGTTAGACTAGGTTAGTTTAGGCAAGAGTAGGTTAGGATAGATTAGATTATGTTAGGTTAGGCTAAGCTAGGGTGGGCTAGACAAAAATACAATAGGCTACTCTATAGTAGGCTAGGGTAAGCTAGAGTAGGGTAGGCTATGCTAATATAGAGTAGACTAAGGTAAGTTAGAGTATCCTAGCATGGGATACTAAACAATAGGCTAGGCTAGGCTAGGCTAAACTAGGAAAGGTTAGGTTTAGGTTAGGTTGGTTAGGCTAGGTTAGGTTAGGTTAGGTTATGCTAGGCTAGGTAGGTAGGTTAGGTACTTAGAATAGGTTGGGCTAGGCTAGCTTAGGTTAGGCTAAGCTACAATAGCTAGGCTAGTTTAGTTAGGTTAGGTTAGGTTAGGCTAGAGTAGAGTAGGCTGGGGTATGCTATAGTAGGCTAGAGTAAGGTAAGTTAAGTTAGGTAGCTAGGTTAGTGTAGGCTAAAGTAGGTTAGGCTAGTTTGAGCCACACTAGAGTAGGTTAGGGTAGAGTAGGTTAGGTTATGCTAGAGTAAGCTATGGTAGGCTAGAGTAGTCTACGCTAGTCTAGACTAGAGTAGGCTAAGTTAGGTAAGGAAAGAGTAGGTTAGGCTATGCTTAAGTAGCCTAGGCTAGGCTCAACTAGGTTAGAGTATGCTAGAGTAGGCTAGGGTATAATAGGCTAGAGTGGGCTAGGCTAGGCTGGAGGAAGCTAGGCTAGGTTAGGCTAGGCTACACTAGGCTTGCCTAAGCTAGAGTATGCTAGGATAGGCTAGGCTAGAGTAGGCTAGGTTAGGTTAAGCTAGGCTAGAATAGGTTAGGATATGCTAAAATAGGTCAGGCTAGGCTAGGCGAGAGCAAGCTAGGGGCTAGGCGAGAGTAGGCTAGGGGCTAGCCCAGGGTAGGCTAGAGTAGGCTAGGCTAAGCTAGGGTAGGCTAGAGTAGGTTAGGTTAGGCTAGGCTAAGCTAGGTTAGGCTAGAGTAGGCTAGGCTAGGGTAAGTTATAGTAGGTTAGGGAAGGGCCAGAGTAGGCTAGGGGATAAATTTAGCACAATTTAATATTTCTAGTGGTTTTTCGGGTCCTGAACTTTCGCAGCCATTTTGAGGCCCTAAACAAAGTTTTTTGGCAAATATGGGGGCAACATGGTTTGATGCATTGATGTTTCTCTTCCAAAAGTTGTATTCCTTGGATAGATCTTTCTAACAAGCTATTGTGTGCATAAAACATAGATCTTATGCAAAAGTTATGACCCGGGGAAGTTGATGTACTAATTTATCCGAAACGAGGCCCATATTTTGGCGTTTCATCTCCTACGGTTAGATTTTTGGATGTTTAGGGTTTTCCATTGTTTCTCAACAATAAATATGCCTTCGAGCCTCATTGTAACATAATTTAGTGGCATGTAGCCACCAAATATATTCTCAGAGATAAGCTACCATCGCCCTAGCTAGTTTATTTCCATTTCTAGTTATCTATGTAATTTATTGCATTCCTCTTTAAATCCAGATAAAAAATTCTTAGGGTTTAGGGTTAAGGGTTTAAGGTTTGGGGTGTGGGATTCGGGTTTAGGGTTTATGGTTTATAATGCTTTAATAAATTACTTTAAGAAAAACTTAAATACAAGTTACAAAATGGTTTTTAGAATGTTATAAAATTCTTAGGGTTTATAGTTTATGGTTTATGGTTTAGGATTTGAGGTTTAGTGTTTATGGTTTACAAAACTTTAGTACATGGTTTTAATGTTATAAAATACTTAGGTTTTAAGGCTTTTATAGTTTATGGTTTACAAAACTTTAGTACATGGTTTTAATGTTATAAAATACTTAGGTTTTAAGGCTTAGGGCTTATAACACTTTAGTAAATGCTTCTAAGAAAATCTTAAGTAAAAGTTACAAAACTCTTTATAAAATGCTATAAATCTCTTAAGTTTTAGGTTTTAGGGTTTAGGTTTTGGGTCTTAGGGTTTATAAGACCTTTGTAAATGCTTTTAGTCTTTAGGGTTTATAAGACCTTAGTAAATTCTTTTAGGTTTTAGGGTTTATGCTTTAAGAATTAGGCTATAGGGTTTGGGATTTGGGGATTAGGGTTTAGGGTTGATAAAGCTTAACTAAATTCTTTTAATAAACACTTAAATGAAAGTTACAGAACAATTTTTAAAATGTTATAATTTTTTAGTGTTTAGGGTTTAAGGTTCGGGGTTTATAGTTTGGGATTTAGGGTTTAGGGTTTATAAGGCTTTAGTAAACGATTTTAATAAAAACTTAAATAAAAGTTACAAAACTCTTTTTAAAATATTATAAAATGCTTAGGGCTTAAGGTTTAGGGTTTAGGGTTTGGGATTTTGGGTTTAGGATTTATAACACTTTAGTAAATTCTCTTAATAAACACTTAAATAAAAGTTACAAAATGCTATTTAAAATGTTATAAAATTCTTAGGGTTTATGGTTTAGGGTTTATGGTTTAAGGTTTAGGGTTTAGCATTTAGGTTTTAGGGTTTATCACACTTTAATAAATTCCTTTAATGAACACTTAGATCAAAGTTATAAAACACTTGTGGAATGTTATAAAAAACTAAGGGTTTAGCGTTTATAATAGTTTAGTAAATGCTTTAAACAAACAATTAAAAAGATTACAAAATTCTTTTAAAAATGTTATAAAATTCTGAAGGTTTAGGGTTAGGATTTAGGGTTTGGGATTTATAGCACTTTAGTAAATGCTTGTTAAAATGTCATAAAATATTTATGGTTTAGGGTTTTGGCTTTCAGATGTTATTGAATACTTAGTGGCTAGGATTTAGGGTTTAGGTTTTATAGCACTTCGGTAAATTATTTTAATAAACAATTTAAAAGAAGTAACAAAATGCTTGTTGAAATGTTATAAAATTCCTAGGGTTTAGAGTTTCACGTTTAGGGTTTAGGGTTTGGGGTTTAAAATGCTATAAAATGATTAGGGTTTAGGGTATAGTTTCTTATAAGAGTTTAGTAAATTATTTTAATCAACACTTAAAAATAGTTACATAAAGCTTGATTAAAATGTCATTAAATGCTTAGGGTTTAGGGTTTAAAATGTTATAAAAAGCATAGGGTTTAGAGTTTAGGGTTTATAAGAATTTAGTAAATTCTTTTAATAAACACGCCAAAAAATTTACAAAACACTTTTTAAAATGCTATAAAATGCTTAGTGTTTAGGCTTTAGGGCTTACAATATAGGGTTTACGGTTTTAGGTTCAGGGTTTAAGGTTTAGAGTTGATAACACTTTAGTAAATTATTTTAATAAACACCTAAAAAAAGTTACAAAACACTTGTTAAAATGTTATAAAATGTGTAGGGTTTAGGGCTTAGGGACAATTTAGTAAATACTTTTAATAAACATTTTAAAAAAATTTACCGAACACTTCTTAAAATGTTATAGAATTCTTAGGGTTTAGTGTTTACAACACTTTAGTAAATGGTTTTAATAAACACTTAAAAAAAAGTTACAAAAGGCTTATTAAAATGTTATAAAATTCTTAGGGTTTAGGTTTTAGGGTTTATGATTTAAAATGTTATCAAATTCTTAGGCTATAGAATTTAGTGTTTTAAAAAGTTACAAAAAGTTTGATAAAATGTAATAAAATGCTTAGGGTTTAGGCTTTATAAAACTTTTGTGGGTTTAAAATGTTATAAATTCTTAGGGTTTAGGGTTTAGGGTGTATGGTTTATAATTCTTTAACAAATTCTTTTAATAAACACTTAAATAAAAGTTACAAAACAATTTTTAAAATGTTGTAAAATGGTTAGGTTTTAGGGTTTATGTTTTATAGTTTAGGGTTTGCGATTTAGGGTTTAGGGTTTAGGTTTTAGGGTTTATCACACTTTAGTAACTGAATTTAATAACCACTTGTGTAAAAGTTACAAAATGCTTTATAAAATGTTATAAAATGATTAGGGTTTAAGGTTAAGCGTATATGGTTTAGGGTTTAGGGTTTATAACACTTTAGTAAATTCTTTTAATAAACACTTAAATAAAAGTTACAAAACACTTTTCAAAATGTTTTTAAAATTCTTAGGTTTTACGGTTTACGGTTTACAGTTTAGTGTTTAGGGTTTTGCTTTTTGTGTTTTGGGTTTATTGTTGAGGGTTTAGGATTTATATTTTAGGGTTTATAACACTTTAGTACGTTATTTTCATAAAAACTTAAAAAAAAGGTTACAAAACGCTTTTTAAAATGTTATAAAATACTTGGGGATTGGGTTTTAGGGTTTAGAATTTAGGTTTTGGGGTTTAGGGTTCAGGGTTTATAACACTTTAGTAAATTATTTTAATAAATGCTAAAATAAAAGTTACAAAATGCTTTTTAAAATGTTATAAAATACTTAGGGTTTAGCATTTGGGGTTTAGGGATTAGGGTTTAGTGTTTAGGATTTAGGGTTTAGGGTTAATAACAATTTTGTAAATTCCTTTAATCAACAATTAAATAAAAGTTAAAAATATATTGTTAAAATGTTATAAAATGCTTAGGGTTTAGGGGTTAGGTTTTATAACACTCTAGTAAATGATTTTAATAAACACTTAAAAAAAGTTACAAATTTCTTTTTAAAATGTTATAAAATGCTTAGGGTTTAGGGTTTTGGATTTATAACACTTTATTAAATGCTTTTAGTAGGCAGTTAAAAAGTTACAAAATTCTTGCTAAAATGTTATAAAAAGCTTAGGGTTTAGGGTTTATGCTTTAAAATGTTATAAAATTCTTTCGGTTCAAGGTTCAGGGTTTAGGTTTTATAAGACTTCAGTAAATTCTTTTAATAAACACTTGAAAAAGTAGCGAAGCACTTGTTAAAATTTTATAAAACACTTATGGTTTAATGTTAAGGTTTTGGGGTTCAAAATGTTATAAAACACTTACGGTTTAATGTTAAGGTTTTGGGGTTCAAAATGTTATAAAATGCTTAGGGTTTTGTGTTTATAAATTTTTAGTAAATTCTTTTAATAAACACTTAAGAAAAAGTTACAAAAATCTTGTTAAAATGTCATTAAATGCTTAGGCTTTACGGTTTAAAATTTTATAAAATTCATAAGATTTAGTGTTTATAATACTTTAGTAAATTCTTTTAATAAACACTTAAAAAAATATACACAACTCTTTTTAAAATGTTATAAAATGCTTATGTTTAGGGTTTAGGGTTTAGGGTTTATAACACTTCAGTAAATGCTTTTAGTAAACACTTAAATAAAATTTACAAAATTATTTTTAAAATGCTATAAACGGTTTATGATATAGGGTTTAGGGTTTAGTGTTTGGGGTTTAGGGTTTAGTGTTTATGGTTTATTGTTTATAACAATTAGGTAAATGGTTCTAATAAAAACTTAAATAAAATGTTATAAAATGCTCAAGGTTTAGGGTTTAAAATGTTATAAAATTCTTAGCATTTACAGTTTAGAGCTTAGGGACTATAACACTTGAGTAAATTCTTTTAATAAACACTTTAAAAAAAAGCAACAAAATGCTTGTTAAAATGTTATAAAATACTTACGGTTTAGTGTTTAGGGAATGTTTAGTAAATACATTCAATAATCACTTTAAAACAAAGCTACAAAATGCTTGTTAAAATGTTATAAAATTATTAGGGATTAGGGTTTTAAGAAGTTACAAATCATTTTTTAAAATGTAATAAAATGCCTAGGGTTTAGGCTTTATAAAAATTTAGCAAATTATTTTAATAAACACTTAAATAAACTTACACAACACTTTTTAAAATGTTATAAAATTTTAGTGTTTAGCATTTACGGTTTGGGGTTTATGGTTCAGGATTTAGGGTTTAGGGTTTAGGTTTTATAAGGCTTTGGTAAATGATTTTAATAAAAACTTAAATAAAAGTTACAAAATTCTTTTTAAAATATTATAGAATGCTTATGGATTATGGTTTAGGGTTTAAGATTTCTAATGCTTTAGTAAATGATTCTAATAAACACTTGAATAAAAGTTTAAAAACACTTTTTAAAATGATATAAAAAGCTTAGGGTTTAAGGTTTAGTGTATATGGTTTAGGGTTTGGGGTTTAGGTTTTAGAGTTTAGGGTTTATTGTTTATGGTTTATCACACTTTAGTACATTCTTTAAATAAACACTTAAATAAAAGTTACAAAACACTTTTTAAGATGTTATAAAATGCTTAGGGGTTGGGGTTTGGGATTTTATGTTTTAGGGTTTTAGGTTTAGGGTTTAAGGTTTATAACACTTTAGTAAATGCTTTTAATAAACACTTAAATAAATGTTACAATACTTTTTAAAATGTTATAAAA
>APFE031632329.1:0-13014 GCA_000404065.3 Pinus taeda | reverse complement strand
GCACCCAAAAGTGTTACAGTTTTCAAGAAAGGAGAATTCTTGCATTTGAGATTCCTCTAACTTCAAGCTTCTACTACTATTCTTAGCCATTAAATTAGTTTTAATAGTAAATGAACACTTTTTTTTTTATTACATTTAAATTAGTTTTGATAGTAAGTGATATTTTTTTTATTATTACAGTTAAGTTATTTTTGATAGTATGTTAGCCCACTATACTACTAGTGTAACCCCTTATCGTTATTAGTACAAACCACTTATTATATTGATGTACCCATGCAGTGCCCATATTGTTACTATTGTGCCCCATAGAAGCCCACTATTGTTATTATTGTGCCATTACATTATTATTGTTATGTAGGCTCTAATTATGTTATGATCCCTTAGACTCCTATATATAGAGAGGATGTCTTTTCATTTGAATTGATGAGCCCCAATTTTGGTACAATTTGGGCTCATTTTGGCCTACTTTGCTTGCTCAAACCATTCATTTTTATTTGCTTATGCATGCATTTCTTAGTTTATTCATGTTTTTTGTAGGAAGAAGGTTAGACACTTTATCTACGTGACTAATGCATTATGATTCCAGGTTTTGGCATTAAAAAGGGAGCAAGGGACAACGAAAAAGGGGATAAGGAGACAATGAGGTGGCACTGCTGATTTTGTGGAGAGATGTCCACGGTCTTGGGACATTCCTCGTGATTCCCACAAGAACTCCAAGCTCCAATCCATCTCCCCTCCGAGCTTGAGAAGCAGCCAGCTGTCCTACATGAACAGCAGTCATAAACTGTTCTACAGGAACAGTAGTTATGACTGCCCTACAGGATCCGCAGTTAAACTCTAGTTGGACAGCCGAGCTCCTAAAATCAAGGGCACTTGGTGGATCATCGTTTTTGTATAAATATGAAGGCCTTAGCCTTAGATAGGTTGTTGAAACTCTCGTATTGCTATTATAATTTTGGAGCACAGTTCAGTTTTCGTTCCTTTTTGTAAGCCAATTTGGCATGACACCAGATTATGAATAAAGAAGGCGGTTTGTGATCTAGTTCTGAGTTTCTTAAGGAGACTATAGCTCTCATGTTAGGGCCCAACCTGAGAGCCATAGATCCCCTCTGCTGTAGTGTTGTTTCCATTTCATTTCCAGCACTTTAAGTTTTCGTTTGCACATGCAATTAGAATTACAGTTTGGTGATTTGGTTTTCTTATGAGTAGGATAGATTTTGCTTATGGTGCAGTTGTTTCCACTTGCTCAGTGTAGCAGAGGATAGATACCATCAATTGGAGCTCCAGCAAAACGGTTTTTAAGGCTCACTGCCATCTCTCTTGAAGATTGGGGTGCAGTCCATAACTAGCCACCAAAAACACGCATTACTTTACTTGATGATTGCTGCAATACAGTCACGGTTTTGGTTAGATGTTTCCTTGTCATTCACACCTGCACACATACTTTCATCATAGCCTCATACATATTTCTCCTCGCGTTTTGGATTGCTGTTGATTGAATTCATGGCATAAGTAATTTAGGTTGATGCATTTTCGGTTTGGTGACAGTCATAATCATTTGTTTCATTTACACTCCTCTTTCTCGTTCCATTACCATCTCCTCCATCTTGATCACGCATGCAAACATATCTCCTCGACCTTCACTTCGTTCTGTCCTCTCCCGAAGTCTTCCACTCCTCACGTAGCTTCATTTCCTCACCTTTCATTGACATAACCCTTTACCTTCAACATACTCCCTACCCCCATTTCCCGTCTCATTCCTCCACTTCTGAGCCATCACCAGCCTTATCCCTACCTCACATATCTCTTCCTACCATCCCATCACTCCTCCATCACTTCAAACCTTCACAGTAGGTCATCCTGTAGCAATTTATAGACATCCTGTAGAAACCTCTGAGTATCTTGTAGGATCCCCTGCAGACATCCTGTAGGAGGCCATTCACTCGGTTGCTGAGCTTCTGAATGTGGAAAACCTCTGTGGATGGATGCTAAGGGTCCATAGGGACCTCACCTAGCCTCCCCAACCTTTCCCACGCTTTCCTTCCTTCTCCATCCCAGCTACACAACCAAACCCTAATTAGCACACAATCACAATCATCCCATCCACTTAAAGGAAAAATACAAAAACATGTCTTTTATGATGCAAGCAGTTTAGATCCATGCATTTTCACTTATCAGAGGTAACAGCAGCATTGGTAGAAGTTTCCTTCATGTCATTTGCATCATAGAGGCTAGACTAGTTAAGTTAGGGTTTCCTAGGTTTACATGCTTTGATTTGCTTTCAGTTCACTTTTGTCAAGTAGATTAGTCTTCTTTGAGCTAGCTTTCGTCCATCATTGATAAAGCTTCTTCTGTGAGCCCATAGAAGTTGGCTTGAGGCCAGCTAACCAAGTGACAGCTGCGACAAGAGCTAGTACTTGTGCATACAGCACCATCGCTTCCAAGTTTGTACGAACTATCGGGTTGATAAAATGAGAGACAGGAAGCCCCAGGAGTTGTAGCATTATTGCTACAATACTGGAGCTCACCAGCTGCTTCCCAATACTCATTTGGAAAACTATTTACCTTTAGCATGATTCTAAACATATTCATGATGGTCTGGTTTTTCCTTTCTGCTACATAATTTTGTTGGGGGGTGTACCTTGCTGTAAATTTCCTTTTGATTCCTTGATCAATGCAATATGCTACAAATTCTCTAGATCCATATTCACCTCCTTGATCTGATCTTGAGACTTTAATTTTCTTATTACTTTGATTCTATCTTTTAGTAACTTGAATTTTTCATATCTATAATGATTTTTTTTTATAAATAAGACCCATGCCATTTTATTGAAATCATCAATAATGGTTAGAAAGTAGAAACTTACTCCTATTTCTAGGTTTTCATTAGACCACAAATGTGTATTTGTACTAGATCAAGTGGAAATTAGGCTTTATGGCTAGCATGATTTAGAAAATTAGATTTGTGGTGATTGGAAAGGATCGAACATTCACATGGATTATCATGGACATCTATAATAATTATACCTATGACCATAAAATTTCTTTGCAAAAGATCAAGACTATTAAAAGTTTAATGGCCATATCTAACACACCATAGACAAGTTTAATTAGAACTTATTAGAAATTGAGAATATGATAATGATTTGTTGACATTTATTATGATTAGAGGAACTATCCTTTTATTTGCCATTTGGATCCTTTCTATGATTGTTTCGCTAGGTGGATTTTCAAGAAATATGTAGGTAGAAAATTTAAACTTAACTTTTAGAACATTTTTAATAATTTTTCCTTCACTAAATACTTTGTGTTTTAGAATTTGTACATAAAAGACACCATGAATGTCCTTCATTTCATTTTTCTAGTTTACAACTCTAACAATATGTTTTCATAAGGAATTAACAAGATAATAATCACCCAAATTAATATGACATTCAACTATTTCATCAAAACTTGAAATAAAGTATTTATTACATGTCATATGGTTATTGTAGCCACTATCTAGTAACCAAATATCTTCATTGGTGTTTTATTATGATATCAAACCATAAAGTAATATGTAATATGTTGTATCTTCAATAGTTCTTAAAACATTTTCACTACCTTTGTTTAAATCTTTTGGTTTCCTCGTGCATTCACATTTAGAATGCATATACTTATTACAATAATAACATTCTATTTGACTTGTCCACCCTTCCATTTCCTTTGTTATTTCTTCCTCTTCCTCTTTTATTCTAAGGCTAATCCCATGAATATTCAAGTTGACTTGATGAAATTTTTCTCTTGTTAGTATATCTTCTTCCTCTACTTTTGTTGCCTCTACTAATGGTCGTTGGATTTTGAAAGGAACTTTATAATGATTCATTTCTACATTTAATTATTGACTCATGATCTAACATTGATTATGTTGATTCTTCAATTGAAAACTAGACCATATATTTACTTTATATTATATCTATCGTAATCATTCCAAATGAATATGGCAGACATCTAAGAATTTTCTCAACCACCTTTTGATCGATCATATCCTCTCCATTAGTTTTAAGTTGATTTTCTACCTCCATGACTTGAATAATAAACTGATCTACTACATCAGTATTTCTCATTTGAAAGGTTTAAACTCCTTCCTGAGGACCTGGAGCTTCATATTCTTGGCCTTTTTTATTCCTTGATATCATTTTTCAAATATTTCCCAAGCTTGATGAGCATTGGTTAATGCTACAATCTTAGGGAATATGGTTTCTTCAACTCCACTGTGTATATTCTATAGTTCTCTTCAGTCCTTTCTTTTTGTCTCTACTGAAGCATTTCAGTGGTAATTTTTCATTGTTGCTAAGTTTGGAGCTTTAGTTTATTTGTATTTTGTGACTATTACTTCCCAACAACACAAATTTGTGAAAAATATCTTGATCTCAATTTCCCACATTTCATAACTTCCACCATTAATATGGGACCCTATGTGTTCTAATTACTAATTGAATACATGAGTGAATTCTCTAATAAATCCTCCTTATGATGGATTTAAGGCTTCTCCAAGATTTCCAACTCACTTAAATCCTAACATAGGTCTTAAAACATTGGTGTGAGTGTAGCTAGCCTATAAGGATGGCTCTAATAGCTACAAATAAATCTTGGGGTGTTTATGGTTTATCCTTATAAGTCTTTGAATAATATTTACAATGACAACTTCATAAAAAAATCTCAATTTGAGTATATTTGATGGTGAGATTGAGCTACAACACTCTCTGAGGTCTCTTGATGCAACGCATGTTAGATAAATACTAGCGTGGGAGTCCTCTTCTATCAAACTCATTAAGGCCAACTTATGGTTTTTGCAGCCCCTCTTGGTCTTATTCTTTGAAAAAATTGGTTGCAACTACTCTATTGACATCACTTTGTCAACTATTATAACAAAAATGGAGGCTCCTACAAAAAGGATCAATGGTAGCTACTATTCCTTAACCATTGACTTGTAAGATCAATGTATTCACTCCAAACAAACATAATAACAATACCTCCCTTTTAGAGGCTCTTTACATATTGATGGATCAAGCTATCACTATGATTCAATGACAAAATTTAAAGAGGAAGAGCCAAAAAACACAGTAAAACATAGACCTACCGTGATTGAAAATCCAATGGAGCTCTTTTGACATTAAGGTAAAAATTTTCCACACTACACCAAAAAGAGGTTACATAATGAATACTTTCTAACTCACTCTACTCCTTGTCTTCTATGGTATACCTCATTATTGAAAACTACTACTTGTGCAATGAATGCACTACACTACCACAACTATTGACCAAGTAACTACCTAGCAATAGTAAGATGAAGTTAACAATTATAGTAATATGTTATTTCCATTAAACTGAAGCGAAATGTGTTTAACAAAAAATAAACAATATAACATGATGATTTAATATCTACAAACAAAATGGGTGCTTTCATAGTTATATATGCCTATAAAACTCTAGATTTCGAATTGTTTAACAATCAATGTCTTAATAATTTGTGCATCCATTTCTTGTAAGGAAAGTAGCACATAACTAATTTTAGCACCTTGAATTTAACTATATCTCATTATCTCTTGATCATTTAGCAAATGTTATGGAATATTTTTTGACAAATTTGCAATCATATTATGAGACATGTTCTCATCTGTCCCATTATAACAACATAGACGATGACATGAACATCTAGTAGAAGAATATTAATCTCTCACCTATGTGAATAGTTATCATCTATAGAATATGCATATATGGCATGGAGCATTGGATAGAGGTATGGATGGAAAAGATATTGAATGGATCGCCAATATAGAGCATTATCTCCAATTATGGAAGATAGATCTCATTTAAAAATCAAGCATATTTCCTTTCACTTAAAGGACAAACTAAACGTGTAAAATGTCAATAGCCTTTCCTTGGAAACAAGCGATTGAGATACTAGTAAAGTTAACCATATGCCATTATTCAAATTATCTGACCAACCACCACACTTTTGGGAATTGATCATGTGGACTAATTTCCACCCTCGGAACATGAGAGTAGTTTCTCACTCAAGGTGAGGGGAAGGGTTTGGAAGTTTAGTAGTGCCTGTGAATTTGGTGTAATGGAAAACCCCAACATGGTATCAAAACCGCAACACAAGTTTGATTCGCTTGAGTCACAATTAGAGGGGAGGGCTCTTGGAGTAACTTCCACAACCTTGGGAATTTCTCATTGAAAATCACTCATCTATACCATGAAATTTTTAATATGGTCTTTATTTCCAATAAAATAAGTACCATAATAGAAATTCATTACAATCAAGTGTGATCTTATTGTGTTTATGTCACACCAACTCATTAACCAACTACATATTTTGTATTTGAATCTCTTACCTTAAGATAAAGATTTCTCTAACACAAACCCCCTATCAGTCACTCTTTGTATTTGAATCTCTTACCTTAAGATAAAGATTTCTCTAACACAAACCCCCTATCAGTCACTCTTCAACATTGTCTAGGTTGAGAAAAGAAGAAACAGAAGAAGATAGTGGTGTGCTTTTACACTCGTATATGTGTATGTAAAGTTACTTCACCATTTTAAGCTATTTGTCTCAACCACACACTCAATCACTACCTCTACCTTAAAATGTCTCACAAAAAATTTAAAATTAAATTACATAAATAACTCTAAACAAATATTTTAGCCCTTATATTAATTATATTAATATAAAATACATAATCATTCCCTATTTATTTAAAATAAAAATAAAAATCAAACAGTTCTTTCAGAGTATTTTTAAGGATTCAAATATTCTACCTATATATAATAGTATAAACTACTACAGACTATTCTAACTTGAAAAATTATACTTATAAAATGTGATAAATATTCACTAAAAAATAAATAATTTATTTTTAAAATTAATAATACCTGATAAATATTATATATATATATATATATATATATATATTATATAAACCAAATAAACTAACAGTTTTCGAAAATGTAAAAAAAAATACTAAAATGTAGCTTTCAAATTTCCTTTTCTCTATATATGTTCATTATATTATATCGAGTTAGCACTTCATTATATTATATCGAGTTAGCACCTAGACGTTCATAGAGATATCTCTTTCCTCATCGAGTGGTTTTTTTAGCGCGATTTACTCTAAGCAATAAAAATAAAAACCTTCCCAGTAAAAATTAATTAACAACCTCCTGCTTTACTTTGCATCCGCTCAATTTGTTCTCAGATGCGATTTGCATTGGATGACATTGACACAACTCACTCCTAAAAAAAGACTGCGTTGTTTGTTCTCTCTTCTCTGCTTTGGATTGAAAAATGCACTCAACTTGATGGTTATTTAGAAAAATGCCCTCATATCTAGTTAAATCCATTGTATTTACTAGGGAAATCTGGTAAACTATGAAAGAAATGGGCTGCAAAAGTTCGTTTTGCATTATTTTCAAGTTCCATTTATTTTGGTGGTCAAGCTAGTTCTTGAAATTTCAATCCCTCATAAGTGATTTGAAATATATTAAACAACATGCAAGAAAATATAGCGTAAGGACCATATACACGCATCTGTGAGTTGAGTGATTTGAATTACGATATTAAACAACATGAAAAATAAATAGTGGAAGGAGCATCTAGATGCATCTGTAACAATCAAATTTAAAATTGGATCTTCTCTTCTAGGAGTTGAAGGCTGAGTATAAATAAGATACCCATGTCATGTGGGTGAGTGTGGTTACTATGTAGGTTGTCTGCCATGAATTGGTGGGTTCACGGTTTAACGAAAAATTAAAACCGAAAGGAGAAAACTGTCAAAAAAATGGAATCAAGTGGAAGTGGTCGTGTAGACAAAAACATAAGTAAAATAGAACACTTATAAGTAGAGGGATGCAGATCAGTGTACAAGATAAGATATCAACTGGACATATCATTATTTTTCTCTAATGCAGTTTGACAACAATAGTGGTTTTGAATAATGTATTTTGCAAAGCCAGCGAGATGTCTTGTCATCCGCCATCACACTCAGCGTTCAGACAAAAGTTGGTTAGAAAAGCAATTTTTTGACATTGGATTCTCCAAATGAATAATTTTATTGAAATCTCATCGTTAAACAATTCTCTTTTAGTCTAGGTAGTGGAAAGGTGGGGCGAGGCCAGCACTTTTCATGATGAAATTTAGAAAGCAAGAAATTGTGGATGTAAGGTAAGAGCAGGATAATATTTTAGCTTTGCAACTGAATGTATGCCAAGAATTTGGGAATTAAGGATGACATTTTAGCATTGCAACTGAATGCATGCCAAGAATCTGGGAATTAAGAAACCCATCGCAACACTTATGAGATATGTTCGGCCTGCCGTGCCCAATTATAAGCCCTATTATTTCAAGTGTTAAAAATATTTGGGAAATTTAACTTTGGCGGAGAGGCAGAGGTATTTTGACTTTTGCAAAGCTAGGTTCGCGCACTGCAACATTGATTTCACGCACTTGAATTTCGCACACTCGAGACTTAATGAATACTCACAGCAAAAATAACAAGATAGGTTTGGAGCAGCACATTAAAATTTAGTATTCATTTCTTAAACGCGAAAATACATGTAAACACTGCGGCTCATTCAGCAAGTAAAATAAGAGTTTTACATGCACTCTTTTTTTTACCTCTTACTCTCTAACCTATTACAAATGACTTTTACATTAATATATAACTCAACATACAATTTTACATTTAATTCATGACAGAACGAAATTAATATGATGTTGTTGTTGAGTGTGATCAGGATCGCGCAGGTTTTTCTGGAGTGTGGGCAAAGGTTGTTGAATGAATGTTTTCCCATATCTCTTTACCAAATTACATAACTTATTTAGATGTTGCTACTGAGTTTTTGAATGGTTCGTGTCTGGCGTCAGTCCTTCTATCTTCAATTAGAGACACAACCTAAAATTCTATCTTCAAGTAGAGACACAACCTACAAAAATATGTCTAACAGGTATGGCTGTTGTCAGGTTGTTTACTGTGGTGGTTGGGATTATTATTTCCAACACTCCCCCTTAATTACAACTGCCGCCATTGACAATTCCCAAACAGTTTTTGAGATAAAGAAAACTTTCACCTGCCAATGGCTTTGTGAAAATACCAACAAATTGTTCTTGTGACCTACATTGCTGCAACACGATTTCATCATTGTTAATCAACTCTTTAATAAAATGATATTTAGCATCAATATGCTTGGTCCTTTTGTGGAAGATAGAATTCTTTGACAATGCAATTGCTGAGGTGTTGTCGCAGAAAATAGTTGTCGCACCCTCTTGGTCATGACGAAGATCCCTCAACATCCTTCTCATCCAAATTTCTTGACACACTGTTGTTGTTGCTGCAACATATTTAGTTTCTGTTGTAGACAGTGATACTATTGCCTACTTCTTGGAGGCCAATGAAATGGCTCTAGAACCCAAATGAAAAACATATCTTGATGTGCTCTTTCTATCATTGACACTGTCAGCTCTGTCACTGTCACTATAACCAACCAGCTTGAAATCACTTGTTGTTGTATACAAAACGCCATATTGTTTTGCCCATTCACATACCTCAGAATCATTTTCGCTACTTGCCAATGTGTCTCCTTGGGTGTCTCCATGAACCTTGACACCAAAATTACTGCATACATTATATCAGGCCTAGTAGTGGTCGAATACATCACATTGCCTATCATGCTTTTATATAGTGTCGGATTGGCATTGTTGCTGCAATCTTTTTTGCTCAACTTCAACCCTATGACAGTTGGAGTTGGTGCGGACTTGTTGTTCTGCATTTTAAACCTCTACAAAATTTCCGCCACATACTTTTCTTGAGAGATAAAAATGTCATTTTCTGTTTGCTTCACTTCTATGCCCAAAAAATATCTTAACAATCCCAAGTTAGTTATTTCAAACTCACTCTTCATGACTTGTTTAAAATCAGCGTTGAGGAAATCATCACTGACTCTAAAGATCAAATAATCTACATATAAGATAATAATGAGAATCTTATATTTGCTCTCTTTGATGTAGAGAGTAAGCTCATTATCACATTTATCGAAACCGTTGTCCAACAAGTAAGCATCTACCCTGTTGTACAATGCGTGCGGTGCTTTCTTGAACCCATAAAGAGCTTTCTTTAATCAATATACTTTGTCTTCTTGGCCTTCAATCTCATAACCAAGCAGTTGCGCAACATACACTTCCTCTTTCAGCACTCCATTTAAGAATGTTGACTTTACGTCTATCTGACACACTGTCCATTTGTGCTACGCAGAAATCGCCACAACTGCGTGCACTATCTCCATCTGTGCGACTAGCATGAACGTCTCTGCGTAATCTCTTCCATGTTGCTACTTGTATTATTTGACAACTAGCTTTGCTTTGTGCCTTTCAATCTTTCCCTCAATGTTGCTTTTGGTCTTATAGACCCATTTCATTCCAATGACATGTTTTCCTTTCGGAGGGCTCACTAACTCCCATGTACCATTTCTTTCTATTGCTTCTATTTCTTCCTCCATTGTCGTAACCCATTTTTCTATTTTCACTGCATCTTAAAAGTGGATTGGATCATCTACATGACAAAATAATGCAAATAAGGAATTTAGACCTGCACTACTATCAACTTCATCTTGCTCATAAATTTAATTTAAATTTCTAAACTTTGGCCTTCTTGTGCTTACTGAAGATGGGCTTGATATGTCACTTGGTGTCGTGCTTCGTGCTGTGCTTGGAGAAGCACTTTCTTGGCTGCATGAAACTGTCCTATTATTTGTTGATGGAGTTTCTTTTTGTTTGCTTTGCTGCGCTTGAATACGAGTAGAGGGAGTCATTGTTGAGGAATTACTTGCTGCTATTAATCCTTCTTTGTCCTCATGTGGTATGCATGCTTTGAGCTGCACATCTCTGCCGATTATGACTTTCTTCTTTTATGGATTGTACAGTTTGTATGCCTTGGATTCATTACTGTATCCAACAAATATGCATTTCTCCCCCTTTCTATCCAGCTTCTTTCTCAAATGATCTGAGACATGTGCATAAGCCACACATCCAAAAACTCTCATGTGAGTGACATTTTTTTTTCTTCCACTCCATGCCTCTTCAGGGACAATGTTTTGGACACTTTTGGTTGGACATCTATTTAATATGTATGTTGCACAAGTGACAGCTTCAACTCAATAATCATTTGGCAAATTCTTTGCCTTCAACATACTCCTTGCCAGTTCCATAATGGTCCTATTCTTCCTTTCTGCTGTAACATTTTGTTGCGGTGTATATCTTGTTGTAAATTGCTTATGAATTCCATGCTCCCTACAAAATCGAAGGAAGTCATTTGAGATGTATTCACCACCTCTGTCAATCCTAAGGACTTTGATGTAATGTCCTCTTTGCTTCTCAATAAGAGCCTCGTATTGTCGAAAGCGCTCAAACACTTCACTTTTATGTTTTAAGAGAAATACCAATGTCTTCCTTGTCTAGTAATTTATGAAGGTCAATACATAGTGGTTGCCACCAATCGCTAGTGTCTGCATTTGTCTACATAGGTCTAAGTGGACAATCTCGAAAGGTGCCTTTGCTCTCACTAACATTCTTGTGGGAAATGTCTCCCTATATTTCTTGTCGAAGATACATCCTTCACATATGCTATCTAGTTTTTCTATGAGTGGTAAACCCTTTCACCATGTCTTTCCTATGCAGCAGATTCAAATCTGCAAAGTTGAAATGTCCAAATCTCAAGTGCCATAAACAATTTTCATCTTTTATCTCTGCTTGAAGCTTTAATTGTGTGGCATCTGCCTATTTTCTTCCATCTTTTTGTCAATTCATAGATAGTTGTGCATGTGCACCTTCTTTCTACAAATCTGATATTATTTTTAGGAGAAAAATTCTATTTTCTGTCATCTGAACCTTTGCAATCAACTATCTATTTGGAGACCTAACCAAAATTGTGCACACATCATTTTTGAAGAAGTCATTGTAGCCTTTCTGCATGAGTTGTCCAATGCTCATGAGATTATGTTTCAAACTGAGGACAAAGTTAACATCAGAGATGTATTTCTTCTCTCCCTTCTTTGTTAGAATATTAACTCTACCTTTTCCCGTGATAGAGACTTTACTATCAGTCCCTAATGTCACTTCAGATTTCCCACTTTCATCTACATCAGAAAACATTTCTATGTTTCCTGACATGTGGTTGCTACACCCTGAATCTAGATACCATATATCACTCTATTGTTCTTGTGCTACATCACAAGCTAAAAACATCTTATCATCGTTCTGATTGTCTCCTGTGAAATTTACACTTGGTTTGTTACTAATGTCATATTGCTTTTTTTTACATTCATTTGCATAATGAAAATACTTATTACAGTAATGATATTGAACTTGAGATTTATCATACCTCTGACTTTGTGCTTGATTTTGGCTTGGGCCTTGACTTGGATTTTGATTGTTGCCTCTTCCATTTGAGCTTGAAGGGCTACTTCTTCCACCTTTGTGTGGGCTTTTTCCACTTCCTCTAGCATATGATCTTCCTCTGCCTCGACCTTGACCAAATGATACTTGTGTCTTGAAGGCATGCCCCAATGAGGAGCTTGCTGCTCTTTTCAGTGTATGTTAATGAGAAATCAGTGATGCATTAAGCTCATCCGCTCAGAACTGTGAGAGATCATTTGTCTCTTCTATGGTCACAACAATGGCCTCAAACCTCGTTGGCAAACTTCTCAAAACTTTCTCAACTATTCTTCTTTCGTAAGTGTCTCACCATGAAATCTGATTTGAGTAACCAGCCCACTTACATGCGTAAAAAACGAGTCTATATTCTCAGACTCTTTTGCAGTTTCAAAATCTCTCCTCAACATTTGCAGCTTTGCTGTTTTGACTTTTGCCATGCCTTGGTAAGCTGTCTAGAGGGTGTCGCATGCTTGCTTGGACTTCGTTGCTACTGCAACCCTTGGGAAAATACTTTCATGAACCGCTTGGAAAATATAGAATAG
>APFE031632318.1:6438-44938 GCA_000404065.3 Pinus taeda | reverse complement strand
GTGGAAGAACTTACCCGCTGAAGATTCCACATGGGAGGACAAGAATTTTATACAGAAGCATCAAGAACTACTCAATCGTTGAGGACAACGCTTTTTGAAGGAGAGGGGCATGTTAGGCTCATATACTACTAGTGTAACCCCTTATTGTTATTAGTACAACCCCCTTATTATATTGATGTACCATGTAGTGCCCATATTGTCACTATTGTGCCCCATAGAAGCCCACTATTGTTATTATTGTGCCCTTACATTATTATTGTTATGTTGGCTTTGATTACATTATGACCCCTTAGACTCCTATATATAGAAAGGAGGTATTTTCATTTGATCATCGAAGAATTGTTCATTTATGTAATGTAAAGGAGGTTTCCCCCTCGAAGAGGCTGAATTCTAAGGCGTTGATCTATCTTTTCTATCTTTTCTTGAGCTGGTTTCATAACATGTGCTTATAGTCATATAATGACATGAAGATTTCTCTATGCGGTTGTTTAATGTTTTATAAAAATATAACGAGCATATAATAATAGTCACTGATGAGGTTATGGTTGACATGTTGACACAAATATTTGGTACCAAGTTATATTATAACAACTCTAAATTTATATGCTTCTAGGGTATAATTTGTCATGAGGAAAAGTGATTCAAACATATAAGAAAATTCCTAATCCTAGTGAGCATGTAAAAAAAAAAGAGAAAGATTCTCATGATGGAAAGGTGATTCTAAGATTTAGAAAAAAAGGACTTAAGATAAAGCAAAAATTCATATTGTGTATAGGAACAAAAATATATATATACATAGATGCAAGAAAATTCTTCATGAGGAATAATGAATGATAATTTTGACAATTATGTTGGTTTGTAAATACAAAAAAAAAAAATTGTTTCTCTTATACTATTTAGGAGTAATAATAGTTTTATGTAGGAAGTATTATAGGAGATTTGACAAGTGGTATCAAATCCCAGGTTCAAAAACTAAGACCTTGGGCTAGTTACCAATTTTGCTAATGGCTAACAAATAGGGGTTTGTGGATTTTGCACAATGTAAGAAAGGAAGAGGTATGACGGGATACTTAAAGGTTGGAAATAATCTTGAAACCCATATTGGCGAAGATGAGATTTACATACACCTGCAACAAAAAATCTGAGGCCCTAACAAAGAATTACTAAATATGATGAGAGAAATGAAAATTGAAATGCTAAATCTTCATGCTAGCCATGAATAGTTATTGAAATATTGTGCAGAGAAAAAATAGTTGATTAAGACATTAACATAAAGGAACAATTCAAGAACAGTGGAAGCCACGAAAGAAGGTGAGGACAGAGAAGAAACATCTAAGCGGAAAAAATGAAGAAGAATCTCAAAAGTTGAGGGAACGAATGGAGGACAAAGAAAATATATCCTCTTGAGTACATCCCCCATAAAATAAAAATAATAAAAACTAAGATGGAACTATATGAAGAATTTCATAAAATTTGACCCCAAATATATGATGGAGAATCAAAGGAGGTGGCAGAGGTTTGGATGTTAAATATAAATTGCTATTTTCAAGCTTACGATTATACATACCAATTAAAATATAAACTATCCAACTATCAACTGCAAGGGAAAGCATCCCAATGGTGGGAAGAGTTATGAATTATTCATAATCTGGAAGGAAAAGAAGTTACCCGGGAGAAATTCCAGCAACTGTTCAAAGAGATATATCTCAAGTATCAATATTTCGATGAAATGTCCGAGTTGTAATGTCTCCTCCCACATTTACCTAATTTTCCCAGCTTACCAAGGTAAACATGAGAATATTTTCACTATGACATAACCTAACCTCCCAATTCCAATTAAGGGAGTGGTGCCTACAACTAACCACAAACTAACAACTCACAACATCCCTCGGGGCTACAAGACAACTCAAGGGCCAAAGAACTACCCCAAGTGACCAAACCCTAGTGATGGGGCTCCTTTTTACTTTCCTACACCCCCAAACGCATGCATGATAAGGATTGGGTGTGGTTGAAGGCCTCCAACCACATCCACAACACTTCTTGAGTGCAGTTTTGACCCAACTTTCCCAGTTTAGAGGGTGTGGTCTCGAGATCTAAGCGATAATTCTAGGACAGGCTCCAGACCGCTCCCTAGAAATGCTTGGACTTTTCCAAAATGATACATGACATGCCAACAAGGCTAAACATTCAAACTCAAGTCAGAAACTTGACCAAGACTGACTAGAACAAACTAGGCATTTCCTCAAACACATGGTAAACATGTGAGCTACAGGTCATGAATGCATATCTAATCATAAGATTTTGAGATTCATTTGAGAATCACCAAGAAGGATCTATGCCCTCTCAACATAGCTGCAACAACACTAGTTAGTCCATGCATTCATCAACTATTCATATGTTCATCAAAACATGTCAAGAGCCATAAGTAATATACATCACATAACCAACAGATAACCAACAAATAACCAACATAGAAACCATGGAAACTCAGCGATAATATTTCTAACATAATCGCTAAAAAATACATAAATCACAATAGAATAATATCTCTTATTAACATATGAAAATACCAACCAAGTCATGGACTTCCACGTACCACCCAACCATATATTAGGCTTAACCAAATCTTTCTTTTAGTCAATCACCCTCGTGCCATATTCTAATAATGAATGTGGGATCTCATGGAATAGACAAATCAAACCATGGCATCTAGAGACTAAACCACCTAAACCCTCAACCAAAGTGATTCCACCTCCATGGTAGGACATCACTAATCACCAGTGAGATTTGTCTCTACTTAAGTTGTCCAGGGATCCAGGAACTAATAACTCAACCCACAACCTTCTAGGGTTCCAGAGAATTTGTCCAACCCAACTAATGAGGATCATCAATAGGTACATCATAAGGGTCATAATGCCATCCTCCAACTTTAGAACTATCTCTTTCTCACATTTATTTACAATTTTTGTTATATTATGCTTAGTGAGATGGGTATAAGATGTTTAGCTATTTCATGTGGCTTAATATTGTTTAAATGCAATAAGTGGAGCATTTTTATATGATTTCAATGTCGGAGCTCGGAGTAGACAACAATGAGATATTCTAGGAATTTGTCCACCTCCTTAACTCCCTCAATCATCTAAGATCACCACACTCTCTCTCATCAACTCAAGGTCATGGGAAGCCAAGCAAGACGAGGTCATTGGAATCCAAGCAAGTGCAGTTAAAGAAGATCAAGATTCACCCTTCTTGAGTTTTGGGAGATAAACATTCCTATTTTCTAGGGAGTTTTTAGTAACCTACCCTCTTGTATAAATAAACGTTCAAATGAGATCATTAAGATTCAAAATTTGTTTTCATCTAAGAATCTATCCAGCTTAAGCACTTGATACTATTATTTTTGACTAGTTATGTGATGTATTTGGCATTGATGCATTGATAATGAGATGTTTCTTATTGGTTAATCACTAAGTTAGTTCTAGAGGGTTGAGGCTCTTGGGTTTGGGCCCAAGCCCAGTGGCATAGGTCCCTCTTATATATTGGTATTTATTTTTAGCTTAGAGTGCTTATTAGTTTTCTCCATTTCATTAGAACATAACCCCTCAAAAATATTATGATTTCAACCTATATCTCATCTCTCTTGTGGAAGCATGAATGTAATAATCTACAATCACAGTCCAAAAATACTATCTTTATGATTTATTGGAAGAAGGTCTATGTTAGGCATCTTGTTTTGCATGTCCTTGTTGTATCTTAGGAGTTGATTTATTCACTAGATCACAGTTTTTGGCATAGATTAGATGCATTTAAATTCAACTCATCTTTTCCACTATTAGTTGTTTCATTTTGTCAATGATAAAAAAGTATGTGCATGTGATGTTTCAAGGATGTTTGGATCTGCAGGCAAGGGGACTTTCACCATCTCCGTCTTGGACTTCTTCACCCTCTTTGACGAATCCCAAATTTTTTTCTTGAGATCATTCCCTTAGGTCACCATGAGCATCTCTCCTAGTTCAAAATAGGCCTTCCTAAGGATCTGAGTTTGACTAGGGGTGTTACCCACCTTTCATCCATCTACCCCAACCTCCATCCACATTACCATCCCTTCAAATAATCATCCCTTCCTCATAATCCTTCTTGGTAGTCTTCCTGTAGCATTACAGGCCTTCCTGTAGTAATACAGAGCACTTGTCGCATACTTGTAGCAGCCTGTTTCATTATCTATTTTGACCTGTAATGCAATTTTGACTCAGTTTAGAACTAGTTTTACCCCCAGTTGTGACTCCGTGATCAAGGGAATCACCTATGCCATTCCAACCATCATTTTCGTTCACTACAAAATAGAATAGCATTAGTTTCTTTATTACATATTTAGCACAAATAGAACATTGATTTATATGCACGTGTGAGCTAGATAGATGATGCATGGAATCTTGAGTTATGATTTGGTAGGTTAGTTTCATGTCTGCAAGTAGATTTGGTGTCTATATGGTTGATTGCAAGATAATGTAGTTCCCTTTCTATAAGTAGTGTAGCTCTTTTATTTTCATGAATTAATTCAATAGCATTTACAAGTTAATAACATTTACAAGTTGAGGTTTAAAAAGTATTTTCATTTTTATCATTAGAGCTAGCTTCTAAATTCACCTTCATTAGTTAGTTTCCTTCTAATTCAATAGAAATAATGGTCTTGGAGAACTATTAATCAAATGTCCTAGTTTGCATGAACCATAATTTGATAAATAGAGTTGAGGAGCCCTTGGGAGTTGTAGCACTCTTGGTGGAATACCAGGGCTCACAACTTTTTGGTGTCATTGTCAGGGATAGCATCACTACCTGGGCTCAAATGAAGCAAGCCTTTAATAATAAGTACAGGAACTACTGTAGGTCCAAAGAAACCAAGGAATAAATCTTTAGAATGACTCTTAGACCTGACGAATCCCTAGAGGACTATGAGGAGAGATTTCAACTCAGATATAGGAGGTCCATATGCACCCTTGATCCTGAATCACTCAAGCTAGTTATTCTCTGAGGGATTAGGGAGAACATGCTGGAAACCCTCAATATGCTTTCTAGGGGGGACATCTATCAGTTATCCCATGATGACATCAAAACAATGCTCAAAAATCACTCTACGGTTGCTAGGAAGAAGGGTAGGGCTAGTCAAGGCTTGGTCATTTCCTCTCCTTCCACAACATCCATCAAGAATAATATTTGTAACATGTTGGGGGACTTTAAAAGTTAAATGTTGCATACCTTTGCTTTGCAAATGGATACCATGCTGATCAAGAGGAGACAAGAGGAAGCAGAGATATCCCTTGCTATTTTCTGCCCCAAATGCACTAGAAGGAACCCCATAAATGAATGCCCATTAAATGTCATAGAGGTCTTATCAGTCTATGAGGAAACCCATTCCAGAGATAAATGTCCTTATTTTCCTGGTTTAAAAGCTATATACCAAGGGGAAAAAGGTGGGGCTGAGAAACTATGCTTTATAAATAAAACGAGGCATTAATGACATTGTCCATACTAGCAGGGCATGCAAGGTGCATCTTACTCTTATTACCATCCCAACGAAAATGCACCCTTGCCACCTTGGTACTCTTCCATTCATCCATCATGGTCCACACCTCCTTCTTGGCCTTATGCTCCTCAATTTCCTCCCCAACCTGTCAATCAACCATTTTAGCCATATGCTTCTCAACCTCCTCCATGGAATAACCCATCACAAGGGTGGAGGCCTCAACTCAACGAACCTCCTACTCTACTCCTCCACCTCCACCTCAACCAAAAATCACTCATCCTACTCCACCCAAGAAATCTCATATTCCTTCTCAACCCAATACGAACCCGCATAACAAGAAAGTAAAATAGGTCTAGAGTGGAGAGACATCTTACCCTGCCTATGTTGTCAAGATTCAATAAATCAACCTTCGGTCTAGAAGAGTGCTTCCAAAAAACCAACCGCCATATCCACTTGAATAAATTGAAGAGGAAAAGGAATAGATTACGCCTCAAGTAAATCCACCTTCTTTTCTTGGGATATTGATCCATCCTAACTAGCACACCCCGGAAGAGACTGAACTTCTATGAGAATTTAAGAATCTATGTGTTAAAATAACCCTCCTCCAAGATATTAAGGATGTTCCCATCTATAATAATCTTATCAAGGATAAATGTTTCAAACACCCTGGGAGGAGAAAAAGAGATACCCCCATCATCAATGTTATTGGTCAATTTTCTGATATGATGTTGGGGAGAGTGGTTTGTCCATAATATTTAGACCCTGGAAGTCCGGTAGTAGATGTGCACGTTGATGGCATCATTGTCCCTCATACCCTGATTGATCCTGGGGCTTCCATCAATGTGATTACTAAAGAAACCATGTTGAAACTAAACCTCCAAGGAGTCTTAAGAAAGACCACTACAATCTTGCAACTTGCAGATAGATCCATAGTGGCTCTTCAAGGAGTTGTTGAGGATGTAATGGTATCCATTAACTCCTAGGAGCACCCTACTGACTTCTTGCTTCTCCATCCCAAAACCAAATTCAATGGTTATCCTCTCATCTTAGGAAGGCCATGGTTAGCGACTGTTGATGATTACATTAGTTGCAAGGTCAAGAACATGACCATTAAGAATGGCCATTTTTCCAAACAATTGGTATTGTACCCTCTTACTCAGCCATCCATTAAGCATGAATTACCCTTGTGGCTAGAAGAGGAGGAGTAATATCAAGTGTATCATACAACATCCCATCCAATATGCACCCTAGATGTTGTTATAGGAGGGGGAAACCTGATGAAGGTGACCTCATTGACCAGATCCTCCAAAACCAACCCCCCAATACCATGCCTCTTGATGAGCTTGTGAAAGAGTCTGAGAGTATTTTTGGATTGAATTATGCTTAGTTGACCCAAGTCTTGCCCATGTAAAAGTTGTATAATTTGGTCCATCTAGAATCTTGAAAATTAACCCCTCTCTCGGCCAACCAAGAAGAGAAGTTGTGCAAGATGTTGAGAGAACACTTAGATGCCTTTTCTTGGAACTATAAAGAAATGAAGTGGGTGCATCCCTCGATTTGTATTCATCACATCTACATCAAATAGGGATGCAAACTTGTGTTCCAAGCTCAGAGGAGAATGGACCCAGCCATCAAGGACTTAGTAAAGGAAGAATTGCAAAAGTTGTTGGATGCATGGTTCATATACCCTGATAGTGTCTATGAGTCACTAGTGATCAAATGTACTCTTTCAATATGGTTGATTAGCGTCCTAGGTCAAATTTTTATAGTTTCAATAGGTTTTCAAATAAAAAAATTGGTCACTGGTTAGTAAGTCTAGGTCACTGCTACTCCCTCCACCTACTCATAGTCTTCATCACTAATCATGGTCATGTCTTCATTTAGGTGTCTTAGGTCATGAAATGGTTAATATGTCATCATTTATGTCATGGTCTAGGTTTCCACTTCATTTGTCATCATAATGCCATTCATTTAAATAAAAAGGAGTCATGTTCATCATTTGAGTCATCACTAAAGGGAGTTAGCATCCTAGGAACAAAAGGAATAAAGGTAAAGGTAACATTTCATTTCAAATAAGATCATGTCGCAGTCACATCATATCATTTCTCAAAAAGATCAATGATGTCACCTCCATGACTTAAGCAAAAATCGCCCTCCAACTTATAAAAGACCATTCAAAGAATTCAAATTGTTCATTTCAATTTCATAAGAGCTCTCTCCACCATATAATTTCATTCCAGCCTTTAAAGCAACCAAATTCTTCCCTGAAATCCTAACTTACCATCCCATTTTATGATTTTCCTCCTATGCTACACTTCTAGTATCCATTGTTGTATCTTTTAATTGGATGCAAAGAAACCATCCACAAGGTTTCATATTAGAAATTCAGGGCCTTCAATACCTCTTGGACAAGTAAGTATTAGTTGGCACTCTTCTCTTGCATCTATCTTCTCAAAAACAAATTTCAGTGAAATTCCCTCTCCTAGGGTTTCACTGTGTTTTCATTTCCATGTGAATTTATGTCAAATCAGTGGTAAAACCCTAAGTTTCCTGCTCGCCTACACTCATCGTCACCTTTCGTACTTCCCTAAAACACTTCCCTCACCTATTCCCCTTCATCTCCTACATTTCCCTACAAACCCTATCCTAGGCTGCCCCATTGACAATTTCCTAGGCCAGGACTGTGTTTTTGTCATTTTCACACCTTCCTCCCACTATTTTTAATAATTCTCACTTCCCTACACTCCCTAACATCTATCCCTATCCCCTAAGTTTTTCCCATAAATTTACACACTCTCTAACCCCTCCATTCCATTCCTTCAATAACACAATCCCTTGTCCCCTGCTTTGCAATCATACCCTATCCCTTTCCTTCCCACTTAGCTAGGGTTTTAACCATGGAAACTGGAAACAGTGACACTGAGAAGAAAAAGTATAATAAGGGTGGGCAAGTGTCCAAGTATGAGCCATCACAGGTCCAAGAAATCATGGCCTCAACCTTCATTAAGAAATGTTTCCAAGATGTTAGTTGCCTAGGTTTCTGTGAGAAGATCTAAGAAGTAGATTCCAATGGCAAATTGACAAGCCTCTTTGCCACCAACTTCAAGAGGGATAAGGCCAGCATTGTCAGGGTAGACTTCATCATTTTAGTAGATGTCATTTCCATAGCTATAGGTATTCCAAATCATGGAGAAATATGGTTTAAAGGGATGGATTTAGACATTGAGAACTACAAAGCTTTCCTAAAGCCACATTGTAAGGATGCTCCAAAACACATTTTTCCCTTTAGACAATTGCTTGATAGGTATGCTACATTAATGAAGATGATAATGAGGTACTTTACCTATGAACGAAGTTTTCAAGACTTTATCAGTACCAAATAAGGCTCCTAATGCACTTCACAGCAGTCAAACCTCTAAACGTGCCTCATTATTTGTATAGAAGCCTTGTCAAGATGAAAGAGAAGGTACAGAGTAAAGGGAAGGATCATAAATCTAACTTTTTTCACCATGTCTTGGTCAAAGTCATTGTCCTCCATCAACTTTCAAATATCAACATGCCTTGGGAGGCATTCATCCATTCAGCTTCACGTTTGCCTACTACTAGCCAACCTATCATTCAAGGTACACCATCACCAAAGCCACAAGAGGATGGCTCTTTAAGAAAACCAGTGCACAGCTGCATAGGGAATTAGTGGAAAATATACCTAGGGAAGAGGTGACCAAAACCTATAGCAAAGGGAAAAGGCTTGTGTTTTCTCCTTCAGGACACGAACATGATGCACCCTTGCATGATGATATGCAGGCACACTTTAAGGATGACATGGCAAAGCATGGGACACACAAGTCACTTGAGGAGATTATAAAGGAAAAGGAAGTAGAAATCAAAGAGCTTAAGGATGACTTGGAAAAACAAAATTTCATGATTGCATTCTTACAGTAGGAGAACATGCAACTTAAGGTAAATCAATTTTTTCTTTCTAACCTAAGGTTGATTTGGTGGCAAATGATGATAAAGGTAAGAGTGTGATAGATGTTGAGAAAATTGAAGATAAGGAGCCTTAGATCAAGCCAAGGAGGCCAATGACCAGAGGCCTAAAAAGAAAGGAAGCACTAGGGAGTGAGCCATCTCCTCCACTAGGTCATCCACACTTTGAAGACACCATTGCAACTGATATTGAGAAAGTAAAGAAGTTGTGGATTGGCAGGGTTAATGAACACTTGGAGATGCTTTTGAATAAGGATAACAGAGACACCAAGCTTCAAAAGCACATGGGAAGGCACTACTGCACAAGAAACAGGGTTTCTCATATTAGGGTAAAAACCATGAAAAAGAGGCTAAGGAAAACCCTAATGAAGCTAAGGAAGAGAGAAAACTTATATCTACTTTCTGATGCATCCTCGATTGTCTAACCCATCACCCAAGGAGTTAAAGAAACAAATTTCAAGCAATCTTGAGGAATTTTTGTCAAATTTTGAAATTTTGGGTATTTTGGCAATTTTGTGATGTACAGAAGCGTGGCGAGCTCACGCTACGCTTCTTCCCAAGACCTCCAAATGATGAATTTCTTGCATGGTTGGATATATTTTGGTGAGTACAAGTTATATATGTACCTAGGTTTCCATGTCAAGGCACATATTGGAAGGAAAAGTAAAAAAACATGCTCAAAAAAGGTTTATACTGTTGTTTCAGACCCCACGTTGCGCTTTTGGAGAAGTCTTGGGAAAAGTGATTTTTGGAGGCCTATAAAAGGGATTTTTGCAGGTTTAAAACTTTGGGAGGAAATTATACACACCAAGCTACCATCATCACTTTCCAGATCAGCAAATGGACAAAGAAAACCCACTCAAATTTGCCTACAAAGTCCACGCTGCACTTATGAGGAAATTCACTGCGCTTCTGTCAGCAATGTCATTTTTTGGTTTTTATCAGTGAAACTTCACTTTCCATAATTTAATTAGTCAATTTTTGGTTCCTACATGACTTAAATAAGTGTAATATGGATTTTAAATCTAAATTTTATGTAATTATGATGGTCATTAATGCTAGTAAAGTCAGTCAATGCTAAATGGAGAGTTTGTTTTTCAACCTCCCTAGATTTAGGTTTGTTTAGAGAAAAGGATGTAAATTGTTCCTATCTTGATGGATTCGACCCCTGAGAGGGGAAAAGTGTTTTTTGATCTATATGTAACCTGATATAATTCATAGAGACGGTTTGATGTTTTAGAATCATAGCTTGGATCTAGTGTACACTTTCTTACAATAATGCAACAGGCAATTGCAGTTATTATCTTGGGATTCTTGTGGTATGCTTTTGTGACAGTGTTTTTCTTTGTTTATCATTACATTGAATATTTATTTCTCCTTATTAACATATCTATGCTTTCTTGTGGTCATCTCGTAGGTGTTTAAGAAGAATTCATAAGTTATATGTTATGTTTTGATGATATTTTCATGCCAGTGTTCTATTTCTGCTGATGAGTGAATTCATGGTTACATGCTCATTTTGATCCTTTACTTTTTCAACCCTACACCACCATGAAAACCTACTTCTATCACTGATCATGCCTACCTTACCCCATTATATCTTTGCAATTAATCAATTGAAACCCTAGCCTAGTTCCTAGATCTATGAGCTTCATCTAGCAAACCCTAAATTCAGACCTATTGAGCTTTGAATATCTAGCCTAATATCTATCTTCCTCTCGATTCACTAATTGGCTATCAAAATCATAGAGAGAGCCCTCTCTAATTTGGTAGGGATAGCTACCAGATCCAAAGTTGGTTTGAGGTTACCTCCGTCGGTCTCCTTTCTCAGCCTTGGGACACTAAGGAGTGCTAACATACCCCATCTCAAATAGTGAGTCGGTGTCCCCTCTAGTTTTGGTCCCAAAGAAGAATGGGAAGTGGAGGATCTGTGTGGATTACAACGAATTGAACAAAGCCACCAAGAAGGACCATTTCCCTTTGCCTTTCATTGACCAAGTTTTACATGGTCTTGTAGGGAATAATTTCTTCTCTTTCCTCAATGGATTCAGTGGTTACAATCAAATCCAGATCAGCCTTGAGGATCAGGAAAAAACTACTTTCACATGTCCTTGGGATAAATTTTCTTATAGGATCCTCCCTTTCGGTCTATGCAATGCCCCTTCCACTTTTCAAAGGGAAGTTCTGAGCATCTTTGTTGAGCTTATCCATGACTCTATGGAGAACTACATGGACAATTTCACTCCCTATGGTTGTGACTTCCTGGAGGCTCTCTCTAACATGGGAAAAGTCATGAGGGAATGAATTGAAATGAACCTCGCGCTTAGTCCTAAGAAATGTGAAATCTTAATGAATGCAGGAACTTTCCTTGTCCATTCAATATCTCAGGAGGGAATACAAGTGGACCCAAAAAATATTTTCATCATCAAAAGGGTTCCTAATCCTCAAATCAGAAATATGTTATGAGTTTATTGTGCTTATATGGATATTATAGGAGGTTTATTAAGGAATTTAGTAAAGTGGCTTCACCATTATTTGGATTGTTGGCCAAAGACTTCAAATCTTTTTGGACAAATAGCTGCCAAGAGGCCCTTGAGATTTTGAAAGAGAAATTAACCACTACACCCATACTTAAGGGCCCAAATTCGGATATGCTTTTCCATATCCTTTCTGATGCATCCGAAAAATCTATGGGGGCAGCCTTGGGACAAATAGATTATAAGTTACCCTATGTCATTTATTTCATTAGTAAAAACCTGTCTAAGCATGAATTGAACTACATTGTAACTGAGAAAGAAATCTTAGCTATTGTACACTCCTTAAACAAATTTGCACACTACATCACTAGATACCATACTTCTGTGCATACTAACCATGCAGTTATTAAATATTTGATGAATAATCCTAATATGAATGCCAGAATCATTAGATGGTTTCTTTTGTTGCAACAGTTTGATTTAACTATCATTAACAAGCCAAGAAAAGAAAATATAGTTGCATATTTTTTGTCTAGACTTTCTTTGCTTGCAGGTGATGAAGGGATGGTCGATGATCAAATTCTATATGAGCACCTATTTTCTACCTCAGTGCTCTCTCCATGGTTTTTTGACATATCCAACTACCTAGTTGCTACAAAATTTCCCCCAAATCTGTCATCTAGGGAGAAGAGCATAATTGTAAGGAAAAGTGCCCCTTTCACTTGCATTAGGGGAAATCTCTTTAAGCTGGGACTAGATCAGATCTTAAGGAGATTTTTAAAGGAAGAGAAATTCTTTAACATCCTCTCACCCTACCATGATGGGCCTTATGGAGGTCATTTTTCTACCAAGAGAACAAATTTCAAATCTCTACAAGATGGCTATTATTAGCCCACTCTCCACCAAGATGCAAGAAGGTATACCAGTAGATGTGATCAATGCCAGAGGTTGGGAAAACCCACACCCAGGGATAAAATGCCTTTTCAACCTCAGGTGGCCTTCGAGCCATTTGACAAGTGGGGCATGGATTTCATTGGGCCAATTGATCCACCATCAGGGCAGAAAAAGCACATCATTGTATGCAATGATTACTTGACAAAGTGGGCTGAAACAAAGGTTGTCAAAGAATTAATAGAGGAGAAAGTGGTTGAGTTCTTAAGGGAAAATATCTTCTACAAATTTGGGTACCCCAGGGAGATAGTCACCAATTGGGGAGCTCAATTCACATCAAATATGATCTATAATATTCTAAGGCAGCATCATATCAAACACAAAACATATGCTACATATCACCCTCAGAAAAATGGGCAAGTAGAGGTTACAAATAGGGCATTGGAGAGCATCCTCACCAAGGTTGTGAGTAGCAGGAGGAGATATTGGGCAGACATATTAGTGGAGGCCAATACTATCACCTTCTCCCTATGTGTGAAAAACAAAAATGTTTAAATGTCGAGAGGAGGTTTTTTAATAAGCTAGAGGTGGCTAGTTAACTTGTCCACCCGTAACTAGTAAACTAAAAGTGATGGTAAGCACTCATGCAATGTGGAGGTGTCACATTAGTCAAGTTGGCATCATAGATAGTGGGTGGTGATTACAAGGAAAGAGGGAATAATTACTTCGAGTGGGGACAATGGTCCAAAAGAGGAAACCGCATGTGACTACCAGGTCACCACAGTGCTCCAAGCCTAAGCCAAAAACGGCATATTATGTACTAGGGCTCGACTTATTTGCATGATTGCTCATTTGAAAAATAGTTAAGGAGAGGACGAGCTCAAGGGGCCATTGAGGAGTTTCGAACCCTATTATGACATTTCTACAGGAGGGATCTACAAGAAAACCTGCAACTGCTACAGGAGGGTCGAGAGACTTCTACAGGAAGACTAAAAGGGTGAAGGAATGATACAGAGGGTTGAATTGGTCTCCAAATTATTAGCTTCATCCCAGACCACTTGATAAAAAGTAAGTGCCACCATCTCCTTCATCCATCCATAAGATTGTATGCAAAGTGCACATCAAATTCTACATGCAATAGCAATATAATTATGAAATTAAAAGGTCTTTTTGGGTTGTAGATTAAGGGGAATGTAGGCAATTATCATCAACAAGGAATTTTAACTCACTGTTGCTACTAAATTATACACTATCTACTATTAAAATAAGTATCTCTCCCTCACTTAGCTAAAAACATAGATAAGAGATGAGGGGAGGATTTAACAGAAGGGAACCCTCAGATACCAAAAGAATCTATCTACACCCTCTTGTGATAAACATTTTTAGAAGACACCAGTGGCTAGGATTCTTCGAGTTATTGAAAGGTTATGACGATGACATTGCCTTTGAATTTTCCATGGCCCTGAACTCACAAATAGAGGACAGTGCCACCACTGTGGTGAGGCAGTTATCTATCTCACTCAGCCCTAAACTAATTAATTAGCAGAGTGACAACCCTACCTCTAGGGATCAAATGGAGCAGAGAAGACAAAGCCACCAATGTCACTGCTAAAAAGAACTTCTTCACTGGCAATGAAAATCCCATCGAGGAAAAGAATGGAGTTAGGAGGGAAATCCTACCTTATCCTTGGGATGAGGTGGCCTACCATATCTTGAAATGCATCTCTTGTGAGGGAAGGCTAAGTGTGGTCTATGCCTACCACTTTAGATTACTTCATGAACTCATATTTCAAGCAGAATTTCCTCTACCTCAAATAATTAGTGTGTCATAATTCCTCTTATAGTCCATCAGGGACATGAGTCAAAATGTGAGAGAGGGAAAACACAAGTAGCTAGGCCACCATGGCCTCATTAAACTGATAGTGTGCCTAGAACAAATTCAGAATCCCTATCCTTTGGTCCAAATTCATCGACATGGATAGAGAAGCCTTCATTGACACACAATCCCTCACATTGGATGAGACCCCAGCCTCTAGTATTGGAGGAAGAGAGGGAAAAACAAAGGAAGAAGAAGAAGGGGAAAGGACAAGAGAGGAAGAAGGAGTAGGGTCAGAAGAAGAGGAAAGAGAAATAGATGCAAGAAGGATAGTGGAAGAACCAGAGGCAGAGTTAGGAAAGGAACAAGATGAAGAGGAAGAGGGGGAGAAATAGGAAAAATCAAGTCCTAAGAAGATATTACTGAGCCCAGAGAAATAGAGATATCCCTAAACCAAGCAAGTTTGTCTCCAAGACCCACTGAAAAAGAGGTAGCTGCAACTTTATCTACCTTGAGCACCCCTGTCAAACTAAAAGGAAGAGACAATGGCAAGCCCCCCTATATTTTAAGTCCAGGAAAAGCACTAGGATCAAACAAGGGAGGCCACAAACTCCCATAGAGGGCCCTATCACAATTGAAGATTCCCCAAGAAAGAAAGAGGAGGTGGGGCCCACTGAAATAAAAATAGAAGAGATCACCTCTCCAAAACCCATAACAAAGATTCCTATATCATATGTAAGGAGGACCACCACCAGATCAACCTCCTTCAAACAACCCAAGACACCAACCACCCTCCAACAAGAAGAAAAGGGGAAGCTACAGGAGGGGCAGAGTATGCTACAGGAAAAACAGAGTATACTACAGGAGAAGCAGAGTATGCTACAAGAAAAACAAAGTATGCTACAAGAGAAACAGAGTGTGCTACAGGAAGAGTAGAGGATGCTACAAGAGGGGCAGAATGTGACACAATAGCTACATGAGATAGCTACTTCCCCAAAAACATTTGAAAAGGACTTACCAGAGCTCTAGGAGCCTATTCCACAACCTAGCCTAAGATCATATTATAAATTCATTGAAGGAGGGAGAATTATTCCCCAAAATTTTGCATTCCCACTTTTCTATGAGCTAGAAGTAGAAAGAGCATTAGGGGAATTTTGAGGTCTAAAATGGTCCTCCTAAGAAAAATGTACAATCAAAATGAACTTTATAAGAACCAATAGGATTCAAGATGACATGTCAACCATGGGGGGTGATTCACCATTTTTGGAGTAAAAAAAGTAAAAAAATTAAAAAATAATAAAAGAATAAAACTATTTTTTCAGCTCGTATTTTCAACTTATATCCATAAGGTTTTACTCAAATTTCGAGTGGTGATACTCGTTGGATGAAAAATTTAATTCCTCATCCAAGGAGTGCCCATGTTGCATACTTTCGATGGACCCTGTTACAATAAAAATGAGAAATACATTAAAAAAAATGTGATTGCAATCACATTTTTTCATGTATTTCTCATTTTTCTTGTAGCATGGTCCATCGATAGTATGCAACATGGGTACTCCTTGGATGAGGAATCCAATTCTGCATCCAACGAGAGTTTCCACTCGAAACTGGAGTAAACGCATAGGGAGATAAGTTGAAAATACAAGTTGAAAAATAGTTTTTTTTTTTATTTTTTCCCTCTAAAATTTGGTGGTGTAATCTAATCTTATTTTATTATTTCCACTATTATTTTATAATTTCCTTAGGGGGCCCATTTTAGACCTCAAAACTCCCCTAATGGAAGAACCCATAGATGGATGCAAATTTCTACGTCTAAAAAGGTGGAAGATGTGGGCCTCACGGAAGAAAAGGTCCTTGAAATGGGCAAGGAATTAAGTGAGCTAAGAGAGAGAGAGTCCACAATGAAGGAGCAACTACAGGAAAAAAATAGCTGGTTGAGGGGCAAGTTACAGGAGAAGGAAACCCAACTTGCCACAATGGAAAGCCTCTCCATGGAGGCATTACAATGCAGACATCCATCCAAGTCTTATGCACTCTTTCTCAAAGAGAAATGGTTGCAATTCCAAATCAAAACCTTAGCATAACATGAGTATATGCCATTTAAGGATTACAAACAGTTCATTGGATTTTGCAACCAAGCTAGCATAAAAGATAGAGTGAAATTGGTTAAGTTTTACATTCATAACCTCATCTTGACTGATATGAATATTTGGGGTCCCAGTGAAAAATTGGGGGATACAGATGGCCCTAGCATCCTGGATGTCTCATGAGGAGGCAAGAGATGAGGAAGTAAAGCGAGTCATGGAAAAGGAAGAAAAGGAACCATTATATATCAGGTCAGAGCTAATGAGCCCAATGGCTATCATTAGAAATCACAGCATCATCTCCAATAATGTTGACCTAGCACCCAAATACCTTGCCACCTAGGAACAAGCCATCTCACATTTTGAAGACACACTTAGGTTTTTGGGAACAGAAAGCCAACAAGCCTTCCAGAGGACATGGAATGCCTTACCCCATAGTCTCCACATCAGATAATATCACTCTCCTAAAAGGTTGAGGAATGCATCATAGAGGACAACCCTGTACAAAAGAATCATGCAAAGATTAAAAGTCAATTGGATTGGACTCAATCACAGTCCACCCCTGTTGCTAGGCCTACAGGAAGGAAGAAATGAAGGAAAGGAGAAGGAGTGGACATAGATAGAAAAGAATGAAGGCTTCCATCCCCAAGAAGGCATGCCATCTGAGGAACCTTGGGATATCATGGTGACCACCAAGGCCATGAAAGAAATGGATATAGATGATTGAGTTACTCAGAGGATGAGAAACAATTTCAGTGGGGGGGTGATGATGAGGGTCATCAATAAGTACATCATAAGGGTCATAATGCCATCCTCCAGCTTTAGTACTATCTCTTTCTCACATTTATTTATAATTTTCATTATATTATGCTTTGTGAGAGGGGTAAAAGGTGTTTTTCTATGTTATGTGGCCTAATATGGTTTAAATGCAGGAAATGGAGCACTTTTAGATCATTTCAATGCAGGAGCTCGAATTAGAAAATAGAGAGAGATTCTAGGAGGTTGTCCACCTCCTTAACTCCCTCAATCAGCGAAGATCACCACACTCTTTCTCATCAGCTCAAGGTTATTGGCAGCCAAGCAAGAAGAGGTCATTGGAAGCCAAGCAATTGCAGTTAAGGAAGATCAAGATCTACCCTTCTCAATTTTTGGGGGACAAACATTCCTCTTTTCTGGGGAGCTTCTAGTAACTACCCTCTTGTATAAATAAACATGCAAAAGAGCTCATTAGGATTCAAACTTTATTTTCAGCTAGGAAGCTATCGAGCTTAATCACTTGATAACATTATTTTCAACTGATTATGTGATGTATTTGACATTGATGCAATGATAATGAGAAGTTTCTTATTGGTTAATCACTGAGTTAGTTCCAAAGGATTGAGGCTCTTGGGTTTGGGCCCAACCCTAGTGGCTTAGGTCCCTCTTATGTATTGGTATTTCCTTTTAGATTGGAGTGCTTATTAGTTTTCGACATTTCATTAGAACATAACCCCTCAAAAATAGTGTGATTGCAACCTCTATCTCATCTCTCTCATGGGGGCATGAATGGAAGAATCTATAATCATAATCCAAAAATACTGTGTTTATGATCTAGGAGTTGATTTATTGACTAGATCAATTTTTTTGGCATAGATTAGATGGCATTTAAATTCAACTCATATTTTCCACTATTTGTTGTTTCATTTTTTCAATGATAAAAGAGTATGTGCATGTGATGTTGCAGGGTTGTTTGCATCTGCATGAAAGGGGCCTTTCACCATCTCCATCTTGGACTTCTTCACCCTCTTTGATGAATCCCAAATTATGTTATTGAGATCATTCCCTTAGGTCATTGTGAGCATCTCTCCTAGTTCAAAACGGGCCTTCCTACGGATCTAAGTTTGAGTAGTGGTGTTGGCTACTTTTCATCCATATACCCCAACCTCCATCCACCTTATCATCCCTTCCACTCATCATTTCTACCTCCTAAACCTTCTCAACAACCTTCCTGTAGCATTACAGGCCTTCCTTTAGCAATACAAGGCACCTGTAGCAGCCTCCTATAGCATACTTGTAGCGGCATGTTTCACCATTTTTTTTTACCTATGATGTAATTTTGACTTAGTTTATAAGTAGGTTGACCCCCAACTATGACTCCATGATCAAGGGCAACACCTAGGCCATTCCAACCATCATTTTCCTTCACTTCAAAAAAGAATAGCATTAGTTTCTCTATCACATATTTAGCACAAATAGAACATTGATTTATATGCAAGTGTGAGCTAGATAGATGATGCATGGAATCTTGAGTTATGATTTGGTATGTTATTTTCCTATCTACAAGTAGATTTAGTAGTTAGATGGTTGATTGCAAGATAATGCAGTTCCCTTTGCTAGTAGTGTATCTCTTGTCTTTTCATGAATAAATTCAATAGAATTTACAAGTTAATAGCATTTATAGGTTGAGGTTTAAAACCATTTTCCTTTTATCATTAGAGTTAGATTCTAAATTTCACCTTCATTAGTTAGTTTCCTTCTAATTCAGTAGAGAGAATGGTCTTTGAGCATTATTGATCAAATGTCCTAGATGAGGGTGGCATGAGTAGAATCTCATATATTGTGTATATATCACTATCACCTCAAAGTTTGTACGAGCCCCGGGTTGATAAATAGAGTTTAGGAGCCCTAGGGAGTTGTATCTCTCTTGGTACAATACCAGGGCTCACCACTGACTCCAAAGAATAGTATCTCAACCCACCAAGGGCTCTAGAGTGTTTGTTCCAAACTAGGCTCCAAGACTAGTAACTCAACCCAAGTTGTTCCAGGTCTTCCCGAGTATTTGTTCCAACCCACATCCATAAGGAATTATGAGCACCAATTACAAAGTAACCAATCGTAAAATAACCCACAGCCCCATGGCTATTCTAGAAATGGTAAGGCAAGGATAAAAACATTGTTAATCCAAGAAAATATTCAATGCCAATGACAACACATAACCAGAAAATCACATGCATATAACATGCATCCATAAATTAGCAAGGAAATCACACATTCAACTTGCTACATTCAAAGCAATCCAGTTGTAGCTATTGATCCACCTGTTTCCTTGCACTTTCCTTCTTTCCTTTGCCTTATTTCTCCAAATCCAATGTATGCCAAAGTGCTCCAAGAATATTCCAAGTGTGCAAGAGTATGAGAGAGTGAGAAAATGAATGAAAGAACCAAATATTGGACTGAAAAAATATGTGAACCGATCCTCAGAGTATTTTTTGTCATTGAGGCCTCTATTTTCTTCATTCTCCTTCATTCTCCCCTCAATTTCCTCCTTATGCAAGTTTGAGACCCTTCATCTTCCTTTTCTCCTATTTTCCTTTATTTTCATAAATAAAATGTCAATTATTATCACTTTCCCTTTGTCAATGCCTTTACCAATTTCCATATCTATTAATTAATAACAAGTGATACCCCATCACTATGTATTTCCTAACATTTAGCTTGGAATACGTGTCCCATGACCTTGGTCTTATTTTTATTTACATAGAAAATCAACTAGTGGATGTTACAAACCCCTCCTCCTTGGGGAAACGCCATCCACAGTGTTCAATGACACTTACAAACCAATAAAACACTTGCTTCCCATGGAGATTTATAACATAGCTCGATACAACATTTACATCATATCATACTGCTAAGACCATGATGATCATACCATGAACACCATATCACTTATTGGAGCTTTATAACACAACTCGATGTCGTATTTACATACATATGCATATATAGATATAACCAAAACACAACATCAAAAAATATATCAGAATGCATCCACTTACCCAAATAGAGAAGGATACATATCCCACATCTTATCGGTCATCTCCCATGTAGGTTCATCGAGCCCAAAGTGCTTCCACTGCACTTTAACTTGTTTGATTGTTTGATTCTAGAGCATGAGCATTTCTCGTTGTAAAATGCACTAAAGTTATGGTTGGAATTCTCCTTCTAATTCCACTAGCAATATATACCAATCAATCACATGATCAACATCCTTCACATATCCTTTAAGCAATGGCACATGAAAAACATCATGGACTTTCATTGTCAAAGGAAGTGCATGTCGGTAGGCCACTGTTCCAATTCTCTGAAGGATCTCGAATGGCCTGCAATACCTAGGTGTCAGCTTGGCACATGATCTAATACTCAAGGATATCCTCTTGGGCTTGATGTGCAAGTACACATGCTCCCCAAATTGAAACTCCTTAAATACCCTTGTGTTGCCTTTAGATTCTTCTTGATAACCTACATTTCATGTTCCATCCCTGCCTACACATTCGATCCAATCAGTACCTTGTTTACTGAATCACTCCAATTGATGGAAGTATTATAGCTTCGTCAACAAAGTGCCTCAAACATAATCATCTTCAATTACTTCTTATACCCATTATTATATTCAAACTCTACCAGTGGAAGATACTCTTCCCACTTCCATTGTTGATGCATGACATACATCCTCAACATGTCCTCAAGAATCCTGTTAAACCTCTCTTTATGTTCAACTATCTAAGGATTATAGGTTGTAATGAAAGCTAACTTTGTCCCCAACCTACAAAAACCTCTTTCCAAAACTTGGAAGTGAACTTGGCGTCTCTGTCTGACACAATCTTCTTAGGAATCCCATCCAACCTCACTATCTCCCTGAGGAAAATTTGAGTTATGTCACTAGGTGAGTTCATAGACTTAATTGTGATGAAATGAGCTACCTTAGTCAATGTATCAACCAAAACCATAATGGAATCATTTTTCTTCGATGTCCTCAACAAACCTATAATGAAGTCCATGGAAATGACCTTCCATTTTCACTCTAGAATTAAAACTAGTTGGAATAAACCACCTGGATGTTTACAAACTGATTTTATATGGACAATCCAAGCATCTCACAACAAACTCAACCACCTCTTTCTTCAAATTTGGCCAATGGTAGAACTTCTTAACCACTATCAATGTCTTTTGATATCCCGAGTGACCTAAATATGGCTTGACATGAAATTCCCTCAAAATAAGCTTCTTGAGTTTGTTGTTGTCCGACACATAGATCATGTCCCTAAATTTGACCAAACCATCTAAGGTGAGATGAAAATCCACATCCCGATCACCTGTACCCTATTGATGTAACCTGTGCTTAACCAACTGGTACCTGTCATCCTATTGTCTAGCCTACAAGATCCACTCCTACAGTCTGTCCCATATGAATACACAGTTGTAATGTGATTTACGTGTAGTCTTCTGCTAAGACCATATGCAACCTTATTCTCTTTACCCTTAATGTACCTGATATCAAAGTCAAATGCACTCAGCATGGAAAACCACCTAGATTGTCTCGCTTTCAGATTAGGTTGGTCAAACAAGTACTTCAGTCCACTATGGTCACTCATCAAAATGAACATTCTTCCAAGAAGATAGTGTCTCCACATCTTCAAAGCATGGATGATAGCTGGAAAATCTAGATCATGTGTCACATAGTTATGTACATGCTCATTCGATTTCCTTGACTCATAGAATACCACCTATCCTTCCTGCATCATAACTCCACCAAGTCCCCTCTTGCAAGCATTTGTACCACAAACTATTTATCTGGATTTTCAATTTTCAAGACCATATCATTTGTAAGTAACTGCGTCAACTGTTCAAAACTAGCTGCACATTCCTCTGCCCATTCAAACTTCTTTCTGTTTTGTTGTAAAGATGTAATAATATAGGGAATCCATGAGAATTTATTGTTGAATTGTATTTAATAACCTGTTAATCCCATAAATGACTTGACCTCATCCACAGTCCCAGGAGTTGTCCACTCCATGATAGCTCTGATCTTTTTTGGGTCCACTGCTATGCCTTCCTTGGAAACAACATGTCCCAAGTAATGAAAAATTTTTCTAAAATAAACTACACTTACTAATCTTGGCATACAACTGATGCTCTCTTAGGAATCTCAACATTGATGTTAGATGTTCTTCATGTTCTTCCTCATTCTTAGAATACATCAGTATGTCTTAATGAATACTATCACAAACTTGTCCAAATAAGGACACAACACACTATTCATCAAACACATGAAAGTAGTTGGAGCTTTAGTAAAACCAACATGAACCACAACAAACTCACAATGCCTATACCTGGTTCAAAAAGCAGTCTTGTAGATGTCCTCTTCTTTGATGCATACTTGATGATATCTTAATCTCAAAACAATCTTCGAGAACATCACTAATCCCTTCAATTAATCAAACAAATCATCAATTAGAAAAAAAGGTTACATGTTCTTAATTTTCACCTTGTTGAATTGCTTGTAATCAATACACAACCTGAAAGTACCCTCCTTCTTCTTCACAAAAAATACTAGTGCACCCCAAGGTGACACACTTAGCCTAATGTATCCCTTATCAAGCATTTCCTTAGGCTGCAACTTCAATTCCACTAATTCTAGAGTGTTCATTATTTAAGGTGCCTTTGATGCTAGTGTTGCTCCTGGCATCAACTCAATAGAAAAGTCCACTTCCCTATGAGGCAGTAACTCTAAGATCTCTGCTGGAAATACATCCTAAAACTGCTGCAAAATCAAAATACCTCTTCAAGACTTCAGCATCCTCAACATCCTTCCCTTTGTCACTAGAAATATGAACTGCAAACAACACATATTTTCACGTTATTTTGTTTTTCCTGCATAGTTGTAACCATTCTCATTGATGTAGGCTTCTTCTTACCCTACAAGATTCTCTCCTCTCCATCATAATCGAAGCAATCTATAGACTTATCATATCAATCTGCCTTAGTCCTCTGAATGTACAACCAATCCATACCCATCATAATATTGTATGATCCCAACAGAAACACATTTATATGCACTGATGTAGACATACCATTTAGCTAAAATACACAATATATTACCCAATGATGAACTATTTTCTTAGTACATATAGCCAATTGCACCAACCAAAAATCTGCATGCACTTCTTTATTCAAGCAACACCTATCCACCAGGTCAAGACCGATACAACTATAGTTAGATCCAAGGTCAATCAAAATAGAAACTTGATCACAAAGCTTACCTTCCATCTCAATAATATATGTGTGATGATCAACCTGCCTATTATCCAATATTACATAAATCCAAGGAATACTTTGTCCAACATCCCCAACTATCTGTGCCTCCTTAACACTATAAATCTAAGGTCTATCGATGTTGTGGACAATCTTTCCTACAATGATCCTTACCACAATTCCAACATTGCAAAGGATTCCTACCACCACCCTTGTTCTACTTCTCAGACTCAAATCCCTATCCTCTATCAATTGCATCGAATTTTGTTGTACAGTATTGCATTATCATTTTCCTCTGTATCCTGAGGTTTTCCTCTCTTCTTAGCCCACTTTCCTTTATTCTTCTCATTACATTTCCAATCCTTATTAGACTCAATCTTATGCTTTGATTTGTCATAACAATGCTTCAACTTTCTGATGGCTTCCTCCAGTATTTTAAGCTCATCAAACTCAATCATGTATTGAGTGATGCCCACAACCCATTGATGAATCTCTGAATCTTTCCTTTCTCCTCCTTAACATAAGGAACATATCTCAACAATTCCAAGAATCTACTATTATACTCTGCATTAGTCATAGATACCATATTCAATTCATGTAACTCGTTTTCCCAGTCATCATAATATATTTCATATAGATACTTCTTCCTAAAAAGCCTCTCGAACTCATTCCAAGTCAACTCCTCTTCTCGAATGTCTCTGACATTCTTCACAATTTCCCACCAAATGTCTACTTTTCCTTTAAGACTGAAAGTAGTTATCTTGGCTTTCATATTTTTTGAATAATCATGCAATCTGAAAAACTTATTCATCCCAAGTAACCAAGCTTCTACATCTTGTCACTTCTTCATTTCTCCATCAAATGTACAGGGTTTTTCCTTCTTGAACTCCTATGAAAAGTATTGCTTTTGACACCTCCTATACAGATGGTGGATGATGTCTCTTAGAACCAAAACTAGAATAGAACCCATGGTCATTACCCCTCCTGTCAGGTGTATCCATGAACCTACCATCTCTAATTGTGTCATCTCTATCAAACTTGTATCCTAATTGAGATCTACTGCCATATGCCCCATTAGTCATTTCCTCTTGTCCATAACTAATCTGTGGTTGTACGTGTCTCTACAAATCTGATAAACTCTAAAAAATTACTTTAATAACTTCTTCTTGCTTCTCTTATGGTATGGAGAGTATTTCCTATGACTAAATGATTCTATCATTATCCGCCTTACAAATTTTGATCTTTGCTTTCAAACTTCTCAATGTATTTGCTATGTCAAGGGAGTACACATCGCTATGTGGTTCATCTAATCTATACGAAGAATCACTCGAATTGTAGTCCACCATTAGGCTAGTCATCGTGATCATCTTCTTCCTGCAAATATACTATGTCAGATAAACCAAATATAAACATGATCAAACATACCTCCTTGAAGTTCAAGGGAGGCTATCTCATCTGCATAGTCAATCCGAATTAGCTCAACATATTAATATATAATGAAATCAACATAGCAATAATCTCAACGTCTACATCATACTAGTGTTATCATGATGATGCAAACTACAATGACCATCACAAGAAATAGCCAACATGCATGCATAACAAACACATCGACAACTAACATGCATGCATGATAAACGAATTTTGTCCATCCAATCCAACTGTTTGAACCTGGAAGCTTTTATACCAATATGTATTCCCTCCTCCCACATTTACTCAATTTCACTAGCCTACTAGGGTAAACATGATAAAAGTGTCACAATGACATGACCCAGCCTCCCAGCTCTAGTTAAGGAAGTGTGGCCTACAATTGAACACAAATTGACAACTCACAACATCCCTCAAGGGTATAGGATAACTCAAGGGCCAAAGAACCACCCCAAGTGACCAAAACCTGAGTTGGGGCTTTCTTTTTACTGGCCTAGACCCCCAATTTCATGCATCACAAGGCTTGGATGTGGTTGAAGGCCTCCCACTGCATCCACAACACTATCTGAGTGCAATTGTGACCCAACTTGCCCATTTCAGAGGGTGTGGTCCTGATATCTGAGCCACAATTCTAGGTCAACCTCCAGACCACTGCCCAAAACTACCTGAGACTTTCCAGAATGATACATGACATGAAAACAAGGCTAAACATTCAAACTCAAGCTAGAAACTTGACCTAGATTAACCAGAAAAAACTAGGCATTCCATCAAAGACATGGTGAACATGTGAGCTATAGTTCATGGGTGTATATCTAATAATAAGAATCTGAGATTCATCTGAGAATCACAAAGAAGGCTATATTCCCTCTCCACATTGCTGAAACAACAATAGTTAATCCATTCATTCGTCAAACATTCATATATTCATCAAAACATGTCATGAGCCATAAGTAATATACATCACATAACCAGCAAATAACCAACATAGAAACCATTGAAACTCATCCATATTATCACCAACAAAATTGCTACAAATATACATGAATCCCAATAGAAGAATAACCCTTATTAAAATATGAAAATACCAACCAAGTTTGAGACTTCCACATACCAGCTGACCATAGATTTGGTTGAACCAAATATCTCTTTCATTCAATCATCCATGTGCCATATTACATGTATGAATGAGGGATCTCATGGAATAACCAAACAAAACCAAACCAAGGCTTCCAAAGGCCAAACCACCTCAACTCTCAATCAAAGTGATTCCACCTCCACTGTGGGACATCAAAAATCACCAACCAGATCGATCTTTACCCAAGTTGTTTAGGACTCCAAGAACTAGTAACTCAATCCACAACCTTCATCCAATTACTAGTAATAATTAAACCAACCTAGATCCATCTTATCTCTGGATCTATGAAGCTCCCAAAAGGATCAAATCTCTCAAGGTGCAAACATTTCCTCAAGTTTTTCATTAGACAAAGAGGTTTGCACCTCTAAAGATTTGATCTCTCTCAATGCTTGATAAATCCACAGTTAGGATGGATCTAGGCCTGTACACTTCAAGCCACATTGTGATATATGGTCATGTAAAAATTATAAATGTATTTAATAGGCAAAATGTTGGGATAAATTCCCACGGATCAAATCTCTCAAGGTGCAAACATTTCCTCAAGATTTTCACTAGAAAAAGAGGTTTGCACCTCTAAATATTTGATCTCTCTCATCGCTTGATAGACCCAGAGTTAAGATGGATCTAGACTGGTACACTTCAAGACATTGTGATAAATGGTCATGTAAAAAATTTCAATGTATTTAATAGGCAAAATGTTGGGATAAATTCCCATCGAATTCTAACCCTCGTGGGGATAAGATTAGTAGACCATTGATGTTTATGGTTAAATATGGTTAAAGTTATGGCTAATTATTGTTAATGAGGGTTGACCATGTTTGACCATAGTTGTTGGGGGTTAACTAATGTTGACCATGGGTAGTGATGGTTTATGAGGGTTAACCATGGTTGACAAAAGGATTGACCATTAGTGACTATGATTGACTAGTGGTTGATTATAGTCAATTAAGGTTGATCATGGTAACCATCATTGACCATTGTTGAGCTGCTTAACTATGGTTGATTGTGGCTTAATATGTTGTCCATATTTGACAATGGATGGAATTGTTTGGGAATGGTTGACTATGGTCAACTATAGTTGTCTATTACTGAACAAGGTTAACCATGGTTGTCAGCATTTAACTAAAGATGAATATGGTAGACTATATTGATTGTGTTTGAATGTATTGACCATGGTGAACATGTTTGATCTTGGAGACCATGGTTGACTATGTTTTGATTATGGTTAATTATGGTTGACTTTTGTTGACTATGTTTAAATATGGTCAAGTTATGGTTGATGAAGGTTGACCATAGTTATTATGGTTGTTGAGACTTGAACATGGTTGAATACAATTCAAGATGGTTAATCATGATTGACTATGGTTAACCATTGGTGATGGTGGATGGAGATAGTTAATAATAGTTCACTATAGTTATCAAGGTTGACGAGGAGCTAAAAGACTACATCTATATTGAAATTCAAACTATATATTTTCCCATGCCTTCTCTTGATGCGAATTAAAAGATGCATAATTTATTCATTCATAACTAATATTGTGTATTCTCTCACATCATCTATACTCTCATTTGCTTATGCTATGTGCAAAAGCATTTTCCATTGGAGCCTATAAGTGACTAAGGAGAATTAGGGAAGAAAAGTAGGTGAACCAAAGAGGGAGAGAGAGCTACAAAGTAGCATGGAAGATAGGTTAATAGGAATGGGTTCCCATTCGTTATATATTGTTGGGGTGCCAGAGTAACACGATGTGTTGTAATCCAAAGCCTTGGAACATCTAAGTGTGATCTTATTTGGCTACTACGTTGAAGATATTCTATTTAAACTTGTGTATATGGCCATCTATTATTATCCATTGTTTCTTGATTTGTTTTCATAGCCTTTAGCTTTAATGTTCTAGTTCATTAGTTCTTGGCCTAAAAGATGGCCAAAATGTTGTAGATAGCTCATATTGAAAATAAATAAGAGTGTATATTTATATTGTTCTTGTAAATTTGTTTTTGTAAAATGACTATGTAATTTTGTCTTGAACTTAATTAAAGTTACAAATTTTAGTAGAGGTTCAGAGTTTATGTACTTTATTTTCTCCTATAAAATGTCACAAGAAAGTAAAATAACATAAAGAATTCATTACCACCAATGAATTAAATCTTTGTGCATATGTAAATTTCTTTGTATTAAATGTAGATAACTTAATCAATACACAAGTAATATCATAATAACCTTGAAAATTGACTCATTATTCACATTTAACATTCATCATGTGTTCTTCAAACAAAAGTACTAAAATTATGTATGAATAGTCTCCAAATTTAATGTACATTGGTGTCAAATTAGAAATCTATTTGGGAATCAAGGTTAAGGGAAAAATTATCAGACTAAATGTATTTTTTTGTGTTGCATTTCCACTGATCGTAAGTTGGAGCATTCATATCCCTTGGGTTTGACATGAAGAGTTTATAATATGGAAGGTAGATGAAAATTTGAGAACAAATCCCAACTAGTTTAAAGGAGCAATTAAGAATTCCTCTAAATCGGTCAAACCTTATGGGTAGCTGAGTAATTAAGAATTTAACCATTATAATCTATTTGTAAATTGTAATAGATATTTCATTGGACAATTCATCACAACTGAACTATAAATATTATATTAAAATTTTGAGATTCTGCACTATTAAAGTTTTATTAAACTTTAACCTTTGTAATCTTAACTGAAATTAGTGCATGCATGCGAATAGAAATTATGCAAAAAATAGAAAATGACAAAATAATCTCTCACACACACATAAAACACAAGATATGCTCTCTGGAAAACCCTTTCGAGAGAAAACCCAGCTAGAAAGTAAGGTCGCTTCACTTTCTTTCTCTATCTGGAAATATGGCTACAAGTACAAAGAAGTAATGTTTATAGCTTGTGGGCTACTACAATACACAAATCCTCTCTATGTGCTCTACCTCCTATCTCTCCTAACACAACTATGGAACAAAATTTTCTTGAAAGAATGGAACGTCTCTTCGTCCTAGTGGTTCACTTATAACGCAACCCAATAGCCTACTAGTAGTTAATTTTGACTACATCAACTCTTAACTAGAGTTACAATATAGGTTTTTCTAAAGTATTTTACATCATAATCACGTGGTTAGACCCCTTTTCAATATTTTCAATCACCTATAGAATTTTATTCAAATTTTGGTTAAAATCTTTTGAATCACAAGTTTGAGCCATGAAATTTGCGCAATCCAAGTGTCACACAAATTTTTCAAAGATTTGAATCCACTTGTATATTTATAATTTTCTAAATACTTACTCCGTATTCACAATAATAACTAATAATTAAGCATGATGTAATAACTTAATTTTCTAAACCATAAATAGCTTAATGTAAATCTATAATATGTTTTTTTATTATTAAAAAGTAAGCATAGTAAATGAAAAGGTTCTCACAAAGATCTTTCAAAAAAACATCTACTTATTTAAGAACAATCCAGTTAACTTTTACTAAATTTTTAAAATGAGCAAATTCCAATTAAACTTTACCAAAGTTTTAAAATGCAGCAAATATTCCAATTAATTTTAGAATAACATTTATCTACTAATAACGAGTAAACCAGATATAGAATGACACTACCTAAAAACTTTAAAAGCCAAGTATACGACGATATGACGAAAACACTACTTTAAAAACAGTGCAGAAAAGTCATAGGCTAGTTCCCTTTCAACACTTCATTTTATAAACTAAACCATCATCGCTTACGGGCGAGCCACTTTCTGAACAGATGCATAGGAGTGACGAGAATATATAATTAATGAAATCCAAAATATACTTAATGATAAACCATTCATCAGTGCTTCAGACTGTATTTCCAATTTCCAAGTTGGCAAATTCTTCTTAGTCATGTAAAATACATATGAGAATTACTTGTAGGAATGTAGAATATACAACTGACAACAAATCTAGGTTATTATTATTGTTTGGAAACTTTTAATTCAATTTCAGAACAATCTGATTACTGAGTTTTGAATAGGTTTTTTAAGCTTTTAATTCAATTTCAGAACAATCTGATTACTGATTTTTTAATAGTATAAATGGATTTACAAGGTTATTTTTAACTTTAATTTGGTATTTTTTTATTAGTTTTAATAATTTTTTAATAGTAAAAATAGATTAAAAACAGTAAACACTTACAATCTCTAAACCCCTTATAGCTATAACTAGATTTCCCAAAATTTCTGCTTAATTTCTAAAAATTAAACCAGAATTTCCACTATTTTAGGACAAATTTCCACCATGAAAAGTAGTGTGTTTGAAAATTTATTTGTAAAAGAATTTATGTTTGCACGGGGATGGATCATCTAATGCCCGAAGCTGCTCATGACGGAGGAAGCCTTGTTTTGTGGACAGATTCACGCAGGCTCGTCGCTCGGTGTGGTGAGGCTGTTATTATTATTTATTTATTTATATGTCAACAAAAAATGTTTTTTTCTTTCACCTTCAATAAAGCCTGGTAAAATAAATTTAAGCGACTTTGATTGTTTCAATCCGTAAACTATATTTTTCATTAAACGGTTTGTAAAGTTACATCAAATCATTACCTCATAATTCATTCTTATATTATTAAAATATATATATATATATACTTTTATTTTAAATTATTATTACTATATATTATAATACATAATACATAATATATGAATTTAAATAAACAAAAAAAAAACTATTATAAAATAACCAACCTAGATTTATCCTCTAAAATATAATTACAAAATAAAATATATATCATCAAATCATCTTATCATATCCATTTGGAATATATCTTTTTGATGATCACCATAACCAGGGGAACCACGTAACAATTAGAAGATTGAAGGCAAAGAGGCGCACGTTTTTATCTGCCGTCATCCCTCATAAATATAACCTTCTACTCAAAATGCAGACAGCCAAGATACACTGCAAAAACACTCATGCGGCCACATGAGATTATTCAAACCATCTCTTTAGATCTCCTCTAGTTTGTTTCGAATCATTCTTCGAATTGTCTGAAAACAACTTGGAACGGTACCGTGCAACTAGCTTGTCAAGTTTATCCTCAATCTCCAGTGTGGAGGTCTTCTTTTTCTTATTTGGTCGTTTACCGTTATTGGACTTCTGCTTGGCTGAATTAGTATCAGTATGATCCTCTAACTTCCTTTTCATAAGCTGTTTCTTACCCACTTTTAGTTGAGATTGTGAATTTCCATTAGCAAGCCCCGACACCAAAGTTTGATTTGTTTTGGCCTCCTGTGCATTAAAAACTCATTATCAGAAGATGCTCGACTGACAAAACAACAAAGGAAATGCACATCACCATTATCAGAAGATGCTCGACTGACAAAACAACAAAGGAAATGCACATCACAGAACTCCATACATTTTAATTACTATAATGTCACTGATCATTAAACGAAATTTGTGGACCATGATATAGATAATACCATACCTGTGACAGACCTCGGCTTCCATGCTTATAGCCCTTGCGGTCCGCTTCTCTGGGCAATGCTTCCTGTTTACCTGACACACTCTTCTGCTCATGTTTTGCAAACTTTTGAGTTTTATTCGAGTCATTGTTATCCTCCATATCAAGGCTTCTGTTGCGAAGCTTACGCCTGCTTTTTCTATCTTTCTTCTGTTTATTTGCGTTTCCTGTTGTGTCCTCTTTTAAAGGTGGAGATAACTCAAACTTACTGTCCCCTGCATTCACATTTTCCTTAGTTTTCTTTCTGTTCTTATCCTTCTCTTTCTGATTTTCTGCAGCTCCTTTCGTGTCCTCTTTTAAAGGTGGAGATAACTCAAACTTACTTTCCCCTACATTGACATTTTTCTCAGTTTTCTTTTTGCCCTTATCCTTCCTTCTCTGTTTCGCTGTATTTCCTTTCTTGTCCTCCCTTGAAGATGCCGATAACTCAACCTTACTGTCCCCTTCATTCACATCTGTCTGAGTTTGTTTTCTTCTATTCTTTTCGGCAGGGGCATTCTTAGTTTCAGCAGCAGCAGAAAATCGAGACCTAGCTTGAAGTTTTTGCAACTTTCGCACATCTTCGATTGCAAACTCTACAATAGGCCGATGTTCTGGTCCAAATGTTTCTAAATCAAAATAAAAAATATTATCAGGTCAAGAAGAATATAGCTATAGTAACACGAAATAATTCCAAAAAATGCCCTATCAACTAAAATCTCCCTACCCGTGAGATGCTTCTCTGTTCCGTGATGCAAACCTCTATTTAATTTGATAATACTGATATTGATAAAACAAGTTATCTGAAACTACCGTTAAACCCTAACAATTGATAATGATCATAGTTCAATTTTTCTGTTTCCTCCATCTCATTGTCCCTTTGCTCATTAGGTAACTCTACTGAACATTATATGACGTGAAAATAATCCATTTTTCTTATTCAACAATATTTAGAGAGGAGAAGAGACAAAAACCAGGATTGTTATTCAGCACACGAAGAGCCACAAGTGCATGCTCATGTTCAGTGAATTCAACAAATGCCACTCCGTGCGATCTCACTTTTGTATTGCTGCTTAGCTTCTTTATGTCTTTCAAAATCTTTACCTGGAGTACTAAGAGTAAAGCGTCATTCCCTTCCGAATTCAAATAACTTTCATATAGTGAAAAATTCAACAAATTTACAAAAAGAGTGCAACTCAACCAACCTGCTTAATCACAGGATTTTGTTTAGTAGCACGTGAAAGAACAGCATTTATAAAAAGCTTTTTTAGTTCCTTTTCAGTCATGGATTTTGGCACATTGTACATAGCTAACCTTGTTTTTGAAACATGAAAATTCGGACTTCTAAGTTTTATAGCCTTTTTCTGTGCCAATCTGCAAAGACCACATTAAAGATATTTTTAGCTATGAACAGAAGTTGACAATGAGCTGAGCTCGAACTGCAAGATTACCCAAAGCAAAATAAATAAAATACAATAACATTTGGACATAAAAACTCCCTCTACATTCCAAGAATTCGAATGGTTCATTCGCACGTCAAAAGTAGAGCAAGTTAATAATAAAAATTAAATTAATTCAGCCTGGAGGTTAAAGATGGAACAAATTCAGTAATCTAAAATTAAAAGGTTAAACATAAATAAATTCACTGGAAGTTTGCAGAAAGTTATTTAACCATCAATATAATTTTGTTGTGTGTATTCCTCTACCCAGGTATAAAATGTTTCGAGACTGTAACAGGACTCTATAAATAAATAGATAATAGGCAACAACGTAATTCGAAAAAAAAAAAATCCGAGTGCAAGAATTTATGAGAAAACTCACCATAAGTTTTGGCAGAGAGATTTAAGAAAATCTTGTTAAAACTTTACATATGTAAACAAAAAACACACAAAATTTTGTAACTTCAATTTGATCCAAAAATATGTCAAATTAAATGTTAAACCATGTTAAAATTTTAAGGCTGTATATTATTCAAACATATTAGTATGAATGTATCCATGCTTTTGTAAAAGTTCATTAGAAAGGAAATCTTAATTATTATTTTATAGTTTAAATTAATTGCATCAACCATATGCAAACAAAAAACATACAAAATTTTATAACTTCAAATTTGATCCAACAATATGTCATTTATAATGTTAAACAATGTTAAAACTTTAATGTTGTATATTATTCAAATATATTAGTATAAATGTATGCATGCTAAAGACCAGCAAAGGGCAGCTCCTTGTGTGCTAGGGTAAGCTGCACATAAAAGAAGGTGCTTTGGAACAGTTGACCAAGACAGCAAAATATCGTAAGAAGCCCTAAGCAGACCATGGGTAACTACTGTTGAAAAAGTGTTGGAATTGCAGCCTTTTGAGCCATCTTCTTGTCTAAGGTTAGATCATTGTTGGATGTCTTGTAAAGGACAGCAAAGGGTGCAGCTCATTGGAAGAAGGTTACTCAGTGACTTAGGAACCCTAACCACGCAGTAAGCTTCAGGACTGTTTTGAACAGTACTTTAGCAAGTCTATTTTGACTTATATTATTGTACTCTCTTTGCTGAACATTCGATATTGATAATAAGAAGAATTGAAGAAGGATTTTCCCCGTCTTGGGGGTTTTCCATGGCTTGTGCCATATCCTTGTGTTATTTTGTCTTGGCTTGTCTTCTGCATTTAGCATTTATGTTCTTTCTTCAATTACTGTCAGTAAGATGATAATTCATGTCATTGCTAATGGAAATAAGTTGGATTATTAAATGGGCTAATAAGGATTAGGAACATTGAAGTAACTGTCCTATGCAAAGAACATGTTAATCAAAAATTAACATGGTATCAGAGCCAGGTGAGGACAAGCCCAAGACTAGAGTGAATGTGAAAGCAATCACAGAAAGAAGTTTGTTGTCAAAGTATCCATGATCTTCTCCCTCTCTGAAGTTTGAACAAGATTGACTTGGGGTAATATAATCAAGAGAATCACCTCTCCTTCTCCTATTAAAGGAAGAGTCTTCCACCTTATTCCATCATCCAAAAAAAATAGTGCAGCTTGGAAAAGCTAGGAAGATACGTTGTTTGGGTCTGTTCTTTGGTCAATTGATCTCCCACAGGTCCGAGTTAGGAGCAGGCAACTAGCCACAGGCTTGAGGGCAGTTCTGGGCGATGTTTTGGCATGGTTTTTGGGTAAGAATCTCTTCAAGAGCAGGCCACATTTTTTGTGTGGAGCCACAGATCAGGATGCTGGTTTAAAGGTGAGTTTTGGGGTTTATTAGTGCATGCTTTGTATTCTGGTTCAAACTTACAGGCCGCAGGAAAGGCTGCTACAGTAGCAAGTATGAAAGCATGTGTGGAAGGGATGCATGACCTAATCTGAGCCCTTTACCCCAGCCACGCCACATTCAAGGAGAGAAGGCTGCAATCTAAACAGAGAGTTAAACCCTCGTTTGTGAAGCATATTCTATTATTCTTATTACTGTTAGCATAGGACTGCTGTTGGATGCTTGAAGAGGAACCGCAAGTCGTAGATCATTGTTTGATGTCTTGTAAAGGGCAGCAAAGGGTGCAGCTCATTGGACGAAGGTTACTCAGTGATTGTTAGGAACTCTAACCACGCAGTAAGCTTCAGGACTGTTTTGAACAGTAATTTAGCAAGTCTATTTTGACTCGTATTATTGTACTCTCTCTCTCTCTGCTGAACATTTGATATTGATAATAAGAATTGATCAAGGGTTTTCCCTGTCTTGGGGCTTGGCTTGTCTTCTGCATTTAGCATTTATGTTCTTTCTTCAGTTACTGTCAGTAATATGATAATTCATGTGATTGCTAATGGAAATAAGTTGGATTATTAAATGGACTAATAAGAACATTGAAGTAACTGTCTTATGCAAAGAACATGTTAATCAAAAATTAACATGGTATCAGAGCCAGGTGAGGACAAGCCCAAGAGTAGAGTAAATGTGAAAGCAATCACAGAAAGAAGTTTGTTGTCAAAGTATCCATGATCTCCTCCCTCTCTGAAGTTTGAACAAAATGAAGTGGACTATGAGTGCAGACTGCCTAATTGAGCTACAGCAAAAGGAAGGATGGATCTCAGGCAGTTGCTAAGTTATTCAGCTGTAGTGATCTTTCAAGGCCAAGATTCCAGGACTGTTTTAGGTCCTCTTCATTCGGAAAATATGCAAGTTAGAAGAATTCTGGAACAGCGTTAAGGTTTCTCAACACCTATGTCTCAGACCTCTCGCTCTTGAAGGTATAAGATTCATGCCCTGTGTTTCTACTCTACTCTCGGACAACGGTATGCTCCTCCATCGCAGTATATACCTCAACTCGCATCTCAATAATGTTTTGAATACATATCTCAACAACATTGACACTGCATCATGGGACGTTCTTTATCTGCTAATGATCTTGCTCTTGGTGTAATTATAACTTTGTCTCATTGCAATAGCATATGGTATATGATTGACTATAATGGCATATGGTCCTGCTACATGATTCTCTGCATCTCGTCTCAATACTATGGTTTGTCTATGCGTCCTTGTTCGAAGTTGAACACCTGAATTAGTGCTCAAAGTACCAAACTTTTCCAGAGTATGCCTGCCGTCTTTTCCCAAAATATTGGTGACTCATCTTCTCCATTCATCCGCTTGATCTGAGTTATGTCAAGGAAGTTCGAGTTTCATCATTCATAGGCCCATGATCAAAAAGTATGGATGTTCTTCATGGCCAGCAGAGAAGTGGCCTAATTTCATATATACAAACTTACTATCTCGAAGGGCCGATTTCTATCTAGACTTTCAGCATTTATTCAGAGATATTGTTCTCCAAAATTGATAGTGCACACTTCAAAAATATGTTTCCTTATTTATTATAAACAGAACTTGTGTAAATTCAAATACCTGGAATTGGATCAACTGTTGTCAGCTTTTACGCATACTTGAAGTTTGATGCAACTTACATATATGTCATGTCACCTAAAGAAGTTCTATTGAGTATGAAGGAGACTTTAAAGTAATAGCCTGTGCCATTCTCTTCAAAAGTCATTAGTATGAACCTCTTAACAGAAAAGAACCCAGGTCTACCACAAGGCCATTCGGCCTTCCTTCTGAAGAAGACCAAGAGTTATATAATCAAGATTCTTTTGTGAAGGGCGTCTATGGAGTGCGGAAGTTACATTTGAGGCCCTATATATATATATATATATCTGTTACACGGGAACCGCTCCCAAGAGGTGGGAAACCCGTACCAATGGTTCCCGCGCTCCAGGGAGCTTTGGAACTGTATGGGAACGTTCCCTTTTCAGCGGGAACTGCAATGGAAGCTGGGAAAAGTTCCGGGAGCTTTGAAGACTTTTTTTTGGAGTTTCAGTGTTCCCTGGGGTTGAGGAGGTTGAAGAATCTAGGGCATTGAGAAATTAGAGTGATTCTTCTTAACATGGTAACAATTTGTGAAGTATTTATACAGTTAATCTTAACTTGATCTTCCATTCATTATTAGTGTGTGTGGTTACTTCATCAAACTGCTACCAAAAACAAAAGAGACAAAAACAGAAAGTATTTGGGCTTTCTTCCAGGGCCAAAACCTCTCCCTCTTAGAGAGAAAAACCCACACCAAATTCTTCTTAAAGAGATTCCAATTGGCGAATACCAAGACCATGACCCTTGACACATTCTGCCTCTCCAAGACCAAGACATCAATCCTCTTCCTCGACCACTGCTGAGATCATCATGATTGCTGCACCATTGAAGCCACCACTTGAGATCTTCATTACTGCTTCTAACATTTGCTCCATGATTGTTCCTTGATATTGCCACCAAGGTGATCTCTGCACCTTTCATCGAGATTATGATCTTCAATAACAAGATCATGACCTGTGACGTCACCTTACTGTAGCTTGAGATAATGTGTAACATTATGAGATCATGATCCTTGTCGAGACTGTTCACTCTTGTCATCATTATCACAGCTTCTTCCACTATGTCGAGATTGTAACTATCATGGTTTCTTACTGCTGCTCCCTTTTAGCATACCGAGACTGCAGCTCTTGATTTGTTTGTCATTGCTCTTTATTATGCTTAGACTGCATTAGAGACAGTCATCACCGAAATTCTCTTCAATGTGATTATACCAAGAATGTATGCCGAAACAGAAATATATATATATATATATATATATATGTCGAGACTAAGATAGCATAGGATCAACGTGGTCTCTATTAAGCCGAGACCGTGAGGACAGTAAGGATTCTGAAGTTCCTTTTATCACATTGACTGTTGATGACGTAGATCCACTGAGATCTACTTTCCATCTAGGCCGAGAATCTGGGATGTCATGCTAATGAGTATTTCTTTTGTTGTTTATCTATATATATCGCAGAAGATTGTGTGTGCATATTGTATATGGCAGTGAATGCTTAAACATTAGAGTTGCTTTACTTTTTATCTTAAGAATAACTACAGAAACATATGTAAAATTGTTCCTTTCTATTTTTAAGCCAAATTGTTTCAAACACTGGTTATGTGTCAGAGAACTGACAACGAACTTGACATTTTAATATTTTATGTATATAAAAGGGAGAGATTCAGGGAGAGAGACAGCCAGAGAATATATTTATATATA
>APFE031632315.1:27468-40639 GCA_000404065.3 Pinus taeda | reverse complement strand
AAGATCGAAAACATTTGAATTCTCATAGAATGATGTATATCTAGAGAAGGATAGCTCTTGTTTGGTTTGTTTGTCATTAGAGAGTCTTAGACTCCTAGGAAGGTTGGATTTGTCCGCAAATATAACTCATTCCGTGTGACAAAGGGTATGGAAAATATTGGTAAACTTTGCATGTCTTCGTCCCTCCCCTACTGCAGCGTGGTCCACTTTATGTATTGATCCTCATAGCTTCCAACGGAATAGTATTGCTCCTTGATGGCATCCCAGATTGAATCCAAAGTGGGTTTGACTAAAAATAGTGAGCCTGTACTTTAATCCTTTTGCTCACAGTAGTTTTCCCACCAGCCCTTTACGTGGGAGACTTCTTTGAGAAGAGCGAAAATAATCTCTTCCCAACTGTAAAAATCATGAATAGAAAAATAATCCTCTAGTAGATTTAACCATTTATCAACGACATCTGCATCTATCTGGCCCTTGAATATGGGGATTTCAAAATTAACTTGTACCTTAGATGGTGTGGCATTTCTAGAGTACCTATTGGAAACTGATGCGTTTCCCCTGGGTAGCCACTGAAGGATCTGGGCAAAGTTGTCCATCATCGCGTTGCTTTGTTGCTCAAGGGGTTCTTTGAGCAAGATTTTGATAGGATATCCTACCCCCTGTCTTTCTTTTCATCCGCCATGGGAAGTTGTCGGGATTTGCGAGGCTGGTCTTGCAAAGGTTCAACTAGCTCAAGCCCTAACTCCTTATATCCCGACTTCGTTGTGGACATGCAAAGAAAAACAGAGAAAACGTAGACCACTCTCATATCACTTATCCATATTTAAACACGAATGCAACAAATTATAGAGATAACCATAAACACAGAGATGCCGTGGAAATAATACTTCATTTCGTTAATGTAAAATACTGAAATATACTTACAAATAGCAATGGAAACAAACCAGCTAGGGAGATGGTAGCTTATCTCTGAGAAGAGATGTGGCGGCTACATGCCTCTAAACTATGTTACAATGAGCCTCAAAGGCCTATTTATTGTTGAGAAATAATGTAAAACCCTAAACATCCAAAAACCTAACCCTAGAAGACGAAATGCCAAACTGTGGGCCTCGTTTGGGTAAATTGGTACATCAACTTCCCAAGGTCATAAATTTGGCATAGGATATTTGTTTGACATGCACAATATCACATTAGAAAGATCTATCCGAGAACTACAACTTTGGGAAGAGAAACATTAGTTCGTGGACCCATGTTGCTCCTAGTTTTCCCAAGAAAACATCATTTAGGGCCTCAAAACGGCTCTGGAATTTCAGGACCCAAAAAACTGCTAAAAATAGTGAGTTGTGCTACAATTAAGGAAACTGGAAAGCTGAAAGAAACAATGGTGGGCGTCCAAGTGGACTTGGTAGGTGGCCACCAATATCCACCTGGATCAAATGACAATGGTAGGCAACCATGGACACTTTTAACTCTCCAACATTGCCCTTGTTCTTTGAGAAAGCATACAGATCAATATATAAACTCGATAGTTCCGATCAGCTCACTCTCCATTGCTGCATAAGTTTATAGTCTCTCAACCATGGCTCTGATACCACATGTAGAATATTATATAAAGTTAACACACATAAAAAAATACCAGAGACATAGAAGGGGCGGAAAAGGCCTTGGCATTAATGTATTCCTCTCTCATAATGTAATGTAAAAATAATGACAATAATACAAATAAATACATGAGGAAGTTTGTCTCAAGATAGTGGGCCTATATTGGACACTTTGGTTGAGCAAAGATATCAAGAACACACTAGTCTAGGAGCCTAACTAGTTGGAGAGAATATCTCAACTAATTAGGCCTAAACGGACTCCTAACTATGAGGAACAAACCAAATCTAAAAAGGTAGGATTAAATCCTAACTTTCATGATTTTAATTACTTTAATTATTTGGACTTAGAATTGTTTTAACATATGAGAGTGAGGCTAACTAGGACAAGATAGCTAGGAGAGACCTACAAGTTCAAGGATTTTGAAAGAGTTGTAATCTTCTCCTATTTTATTAATACAAAAATGCCTTGTTTTCCTATACACTCTGTCTCTTTTATGCATATGTACAATGATGAATCCCTGGCTTATTGTTTAGAGATATTTGTATATTCTATTAGCATGTTTTGGTTCTCTTGCTTGTTTTAGATGTTTTGTAGGTTCCACTTATAACATTTCGACTTGGAGCTATATCTTGCAAGCGAAGAGAAGAAGAGAGTATACATTGGTTTCCAAGTAAGTATTTCTTCCACATTACAAATTTCTTTAAGGAAAGTAAAGAAATTTTGTGTTGGTTGTTTCTAGATTGGGCCACTAGATCTAGGGAGTTTTCCTTTGTCTTCAGAGGGAAATAATCCATAAAACACATAGTGCATAGTCACATACAACAAAGGAGGGCTCACAAGTGACTGGAATTACACAATGCATAGTTCGATAGAGAGAGGGCATGAGAAGTGTGCATGTCATATCGGCAAGGAACAAGGCCTGAACAATGTGCAGTTGCAGTGATGGAGAAGTAGGTTAAGTCAAGGTTTAGCTAAGTATGGATCAACAATAAGAAATGAGGATTGTGAGAAGATAACATGCATAAATAGATGGATTTGCAATTATAATTGGAGTGCGAGAGGACTTAGAATGTGAAAAGATACTAGAAAAAAAGCATGTAAGAGAGCATTGAGATCTGCAATATCTAAATATAGTAAAATGACACATGTTATATAAAACATTGGGTAGAATGACACTTATAAAATAAAAATAAAAAAAACTTAAAATAAAAGCATATTAAAGTGACAATTACGGAACTTACCTAAAATAAAAATGCAAATGTGACCAAAAATTCCTTGTGCACAAGGAATATGAAGATCTCCAAAGAATTTTTTGAGAATGAGCTCTAGGATAGCTTTTTATATAGGTCATCACTTGTATATCTAGGGTTATGGTTTTGTACATGGCTGCCTAAATTTTAGGAGCTAAGATTAGAAACTACCACTTGTGACCAACTCAACTTTGACAAGTGTGTCACATTGTGAACATGTGTTACACGGTTACTATTCACAAGGAATGCATAGTGTATATCCACAATGACTACACCATTGATTAGCTCAAAGAACTACATAGTTCACTCGCATAAGGAACTACATACTTCACTAGAACAATGAACTACATAGTTCACTCGCACAAGGAACTGCACAGTCAACTAGCTCAAGGGACTACATAGTTTCCTATTACATGAGACTGCGTAGTTCTCTATCAGAGAGGATTTCATAGTTTCTCCATTCAAATAACTTTACAATCACTAGAAACATGGATTTCACAGTTGTGATGAGAAAGTAGTGACTATCAACTCAAAGTGCACAACTAGGAGCTAAAAACTAGACATGCAAGTTCAAGTAGTTGTGATAGTTGTGATCACTAGAAGATGACTTGGAAATTAGAAAAGTAACACCAAGGATGACTTGAGTAACCCAAAATAAAAATTCACAAGACCAAAAGGAGGCTTTAAAATTATTAGAAAGGAAAAAAATTTAAGGGTCTCATAGAAGCTACAATAGGAGCCTATTGTTCGAAGCCAATGTAGCTCCTAGGGCGATGTCACAACTTCCCATTTTAATGGAAAACATGTGTGTTTTAGGGTGATAGTATATTATCTGTAGCTTTATTTTCTCGCAGTGTGCTTTGCATTTCATGGTCCCCCCCGTTGGCCATAAGGACATGAACATTGGATACTTCCTACACAAAACAATTTTTGGCCTCCACAACCCATTTATGGTCAAAATTATGCATGTTATCGCTATCAATAAATGCCATGACTAGTCAATGCTTAATGAATCATCTGATTTTAAGTATTTTTGGAGAAGAAATACATGCTAATGCATGGAGTGGTATAGTTGGTTCCTTAGGTTTTGTTGTAGTATCTGCTATAGTATCTTAAGGTTCCATTGGGTCATTGTTGTACACTTTTGCTAGCTGGGCCTCATCACTTGGGTTATTTTTAGTTATGTTAATCTGAAAGAACTTTGTTTCCTTGCATTTGTTTCCTTGGGAATATTTCTCATCATAATAGTAACACCATCCTTGTCTTCTCCTTTCAACCATTTCCACTGGTGACACCTTTTGCACCTTCAAGGTTTGGGTGGGGCCACTAGAAGCAGTGGGATCTGCATTTTCTATTAATAAAGGACCACAAGATTGGGAATTAATAGTAGTTTTTTCATCTAAAGATTTGTGGTAGGCTTCCAAACAAGTAGCTAGTTGATGCATTCTAGCATGTGCTTGTATTGATTCCTTGAGGCCACTCATGAAATATTCCATATAGAAGGTGACCCCTATTCCCTAAATTTGGAGGACCAATAATTCAAATTTTTTGATGTAGTCTCATACTGTACTAATTTGTTTGAGCTTCATGAGGTAACCCACAAAGTGAGAGTCCATGTCAAAATGGCACATATGGCCCAAGAGAACATATTCCAAGTTGGTTTTATTACATATAATTTAATATTCCATTACCACCACTACCATTATTATTGGTACAAATAAGGAGTTACCACAAGCGGCTTGGTTTCATCATCCTAGATATTTTTCAACTGAAAATATTGTTCCATTTTCGCCACCCGCACTTTCAGGTTGGAACTGTCAAATTTGTGCATGTATGATCTTGAGTTTCATATTGCTAGAACATTGGTGACCCCCATGAAAATTACGATGCCCCTCATATTGATGGTGTCTATATTATCCTTCCAGATTTCCATTGGCATGGTTCCCCTCCCCTGTGAGGCATTTATCCTTAATGTGTAGTAGTATCAGTTCTAGGGCCCTTTTAACTGTGTCTTCAATTTTGGTGGTGTTTTTTCGATGTCTTCCACTTTTCTCTTAAGGTTCTCCATAGTTTGAGCCCTCATAGTTACCATTCAACTCCAATTTTGTTTTACTTAAAATTAGTATGGTTGTATGGGTGTAAGGCAAGGAGTTTATTAATGTAGGTCACTTCAAACCACCTTAGACAAAATTGAGACCGCGAAAAAATGGATTTTTACTAGTGGATGGTATCACTGTGATTAGTTCGTTGTCTTGAAACCTATGGGCGAGGTATCATACAAGTGGAATTTTCAAATCACCACAGATTTGTTTCCTTTTTTTATTACTCTTAGAGGAGCATTACTCCCAATTGATCAATACTGTGGCGATCAAAATCCCAAAATCTTGATAGTGCAATTTGTGTAGGGATTTGGTAGTCCCAAATGATTAATACTATAGCGGCATAAACCCTAACTAGTGGATACAGAAAAATGTGTAGGAATTTGATTGTCCTAAATATTCAAGACCATGACAATAGAAAAACAAACTTATGGATACTACAAAATGTGATGCCCAATGAGAAAGAAGTGAGTGAAGTATGGAATAAGGAGCATTAAGTGTTACAGATCACGATATATAGTAGGGGTCCAAAAATAGTACTCAACCCAAAATTTTAGAGTGTTAACTAAAGAGGATCAACTGTGACCTTATTCGTACTACCTAAAGACCCTAAGTACATGCGAGTAATCTCCCTGACTGTTTTCCTCGATGTATTGTAGCATCAAGACAACCGACGACTTATCTAAGTTTGGTTTGAGGGTAACCTTGGGGGACTTCTGATATACCAAAGGTACATGGAAGTGTGGTTCGTGTATAGGTGCTTCCTGTTGCACTACTATTTGAAGGGTTACAACAAGGGGTAAATGGATTCCAACAAATGTGACCACCTCTTATATTTATTGCATGTATGCTTCCCCAACTGCAGGTTTATGCATGTAACAACATATGTATGTAGTTTAAAGACATCATAAAACATCTATAGACTAAAATAAAGTGCTAAAATGTGTGGTGCAATTGGGCCAAGAAAATTCTCTGATACCACTTATAGTATGTTTAACCTATAGAAAATATCATAAGTGAAAAATATGCTAGAGATACCACAAAAATTAACACAGTGAGATGATAACGATGGAAAGATTTTATTAAGATTTGCACCAATTATATTCACTTGCCTCTTCAAGGAAGTGTTATGCCCTGATACCAATATGTGTCATATATCATGATTGGCTTGATCTAGTTATGAAATATGTTCATATCTTTACTTTCTGCAAAGGTTTTCCATATTTATGAAAAATTAAAAATTAAAAACTATAAAGAGGATATACGCTAAAAGAAAAATAAAAGGGTAAAAAGAATAAGAGATGGTCAAAAATGAAAGAAAATGAACCCCAACAAAAAAAGAAAGACCAAGAAAGTGTGCAAGTATAAATGCCACTACTTTTTTACTGTTGCAAAATAAACAATTTTGTGTAGTTTGTCACTTATGCCAAAATTCATGAATAGCCATATAGTTTAAGCTTGGTTGGTTCATCTCTCAATTGCATGTTTTAGGAATAGAGAATAAAGATCTAACCAAATAGTGTAATCTTAGCAGATAAGTAGATAGGTAGAGTGAATAAAAAGGAGCTCAACAATTTAATCTGAGCCCTTGGATGTAATAAGTGTAGACTTAGAGAAGCATTACTATGTAAAAGAAAAGAAAGTTTGATAAGGGTTTGCCAGTCTAAGTGCACCCTAATAAAGAGGTGAAAATGCTAGGGAAAAGTAGGTAGGGTAAGTAGATGATGGTTGCAGAAAAACATGTGGTGAATGATGATGTTCAAATGTGCAAATCTTTTACTTTCATCATAAGGCAAAGGCATGCAATACATAAAAGACATATCAAGAAAGCAAAGTCACAATAATTAACTCCCCTACTCATTTTCCCTAAATTTTTACTAATTCACTCTAAGTACTAAAGGCACCTATAACAACATAGTGGGGCTCAAAGCATTTCTATGACTTCTAGAGAGACCAGACCCACCCAACAATTTGTAATGCCTAGAGTACTTAAGTCCCTTTCATCAATATTTATCCCTTTATAAATTCATTCATGCCCTTTAAAAGGTTTTCCTAAGTAAAATCCCTATTTTACTTACGGAAATTAAAACATTCTATATACAAAAACCCTCATATTCATTAGCCTAAGGTATAAGTGTTGTATGATGAAATACATTTTCAAAGACATTTAAATTAGTGCACTTCATATTTCAAAGTCATATTAACTACTAATTTATATTATTAAGTAAATCCCATATAAAAATCTACCCACTCCCATATTATTTTAAATATGAAAAACCCAAAATTCTTATATATCCTGCCCCTAGGTTAAAATATAACCATAATACATTCCTAAAGGGGATTAATTAATTAATCTATAACTAATTAAGAACCCTGACCCCTGTCATATTAAGTGAGGATTAATTAATCACCATGATTAATTAATAACTTTTTCCACCAATCTCGTCACTCCCGATGCAATTAAATTATGTTGGGCCCCCCTCCATTAAACTCTCGTCACGTCACCTCCCCAATAAACATCTGATCAATCCCATCACATCGAATGGTTGTTGTGCATATCGCATGGCCCTCTGCGACTAAACATTAGCGCGTGATTGTGAGCGGATTTCTAAACAGTACCCTCGCCACGCATCGCTCGTCGTATGGAATCGCTCGGTTGAGCTCAAACATTGCCTCCCCTCTAATAGTGGTGTGATAGAAACCACTTATTTCCCCCCACTAACAACAAAATGTGACATCATCAAGTGGACACCATCTGTGCACTGTTCATTCAAAGCTTACCAACCAATATCAACCGTTTACCCGTTTAAACACAAAAACCCCAGTTTTGCTCGTTTTCACCTGATTGTACAGTAAAACCCTATGAAACAAATTTGCACCACCTAAAGCCTCTGTTAAATGATTCCAGCATGGTTTACCTCCCTAAAAGCATTCTGGACTCACTCCACAGACCTTTCAAGCTCAAACAAAACCTTTTCGACCTCCCATGCAAACCAATGCTTTCTTAACAGTTTGTTTTGTTTTATAGTTGATTAGAAGACCACAGCCTTGGATAAATAGTATTAATACTAGTCATAAGACCTTTTTACTCCAATATTGTTATCAAATCTATTCAAACAAAGATGAAAAATAAAACACACAGCTAAAAGATAAGAAGAGGAAACATGGAATTAAAAGGATTTAATGTTTAAATAGATAGTAAAAACCTAAAATATACATTGAAGGTAAAAGGACACAGTAAAGAACAGTCAAAGTGTATCATGATTAAAGAGTATCATATTGAATACCAAGTCAAGTAAATCAGCTAGCATGAAGATAAACAACAGGGAAGACAATTGCAAAACAAAGCATACAAATTCATGACAAAGTGAAGATAGATGGAAAAACAGGGCGGTAAAAGTAAAAAGTAAACAGTAAATAGTAAAAGTAAACATGAAGACAGTAAGGGTTAAAAAAAGATTAAAACATTCTCACTAGCTACAATGATGTTTATCCAAAGAAAAAGTGAAAAACTATTGAAATGAATTTAAGGTTAAAAGATGAAATCAGAGCAGAAATGGTACATTCTTCAGAAATTTCCTGTTTTAGTCATAGTTTTGCAGAAACTATTGTGGCCAAGCCAAGAAGTATTTCAAGAAACTAGAGGCAATTTTTGTTCCTAACCAGTTAGTCTACAAAAACCTATCTCACGTTTTACACAGGTATTACCAAAAGGGAGATAAATGCATGGCTTCACAGCCTATTGTTCTATTTGTGCAAATTCTTGTTTTTGACATATTTTTGCATAGCATATTGTGAACCGATGGAGTTTAATTTTAGGAAACAGAGAGAGGTTTATCTCATAAACATTCTTATCTACATTAACCTCTTTCAATTTTTACATATCTATCCCTGATTGAAATATAAGAGCGTATCATTGGACCCTAAGTTTGCAGAATTTCTGGGGCAGAATGCACAAAGGAAGGATGCAATTAGTGATTGGGATGCCTCATCATCAACTAAAAGTTGCTATCAAATTCGACTTTCTCTTATTTGTCACCATAAATACATAGAAATAGTTCCAAATAGATTCATTAGTTTTGAATGTCCTTTATTTAAGTTCTGTTAATGTAAACAGTTGGAGATATTTGTGAAACTAATCTTGATATTTTTTCAAGATATTTCAGTTTACAATTAGTATAAATACTTCTTCATTTGAAGTATTTTTGTGGATTCTTAGACATTTCTGTAAAACTTATTACTTTGTGTTCACAATTAATCCTCATGATTGGGTGAATATACGTAAATAGATAAATAAGTAATATGAACAATCATCGGGAGATGAACTGAACAGTCTCTCCCTCATGTATATAATGAAGACCTACTTGATGGAATAATACATACAAATCATTTTTGCCTTATGGAGTTACTGCCTGGCCTGACATGGTATCAGAGCCAAGTTCCAAAACTAGTTGTAAATCCCTTCTACCTACTGCTCTCTATCCTCTACCCCTTTGGAGTCTGCCTACTGATATCTTTGTCCATTGTCTACTGTGCTCTCTGTCCTCTCTATCCTCTTTGTCTATTGTGCAATCTATCTACTATTCTTTCTGCCTAAATTCAGAAAGCGTTGAGAGAGGGACGAATTTAAAACTAGAATATTGTCTGAAGATGTTTCAGTGGAATATTGTCTTGCTGCGTGGGCTCAAGAGCCATCGTGAGACTGTCTTTTTTGTTTCTTGCATCGATATTGTAGTAAATGCCATCCCTGTGAAATTTCCTACCTGGAAATGTTTTCGGGTCAAAGAAAAATACTGATGCAAGAAGCGCACAATACATGCAATTTAATTTGAATTTTGGCACATTAAGTAAACTGAAGTTTGAAGAACATTGCTCCGGAATGTTGCATTGAATTGTTGATTTGTCCGCTGCTCCTGTTGAAGAATGTTGGTATTATAATGCTATTTTGGCATTGTAAAAGAATGATGGTATTATGAATTTGTACACTACTATTTTTTAAGAAATGCCGATATTATGAATTTGTACGCTACTCCTATTTTGTAAGAAACGTTCGTATTATGAATTTGTATGCTGCTCCTGTTTTGTAAGAAATACTTGTATTCTAAATTTATATGCTATTCGATTTATGATGTTTCATGCCTATTGAATGTATATGCTCCCGTCTTTTTAGAGCACGGCTTGGGTCAAGAAAATGGGCCCCTCGATTTGATTATATTTTAACTCAACAAGCTTTTGTGGCTATCAATGTGGGCTCACCCATTAACAAAGATCTCCACAGATTGAGATCTTGAGGAAGAAGGGCCATTCATACCCAAAGATAATTAATGAGAGTGTGATTGAAGTCGTGGAATCTTTAAATCCTTTCATGCATGCCTAGGGTGTTTCCTTCACGGTATCCACTGCTACTTGTGGAATCCGTCCACATTCAGAAGTGGGATATGCGTTGCTCCCTTCGAGACTCGCCAAAAGTAGAGTTTGAACACTTATTTAATTCTCACGTGACGCCTTACCAAGCATCAGGCATCATTGAAGAATGAGTGACATAAAAGGAAATATATATATTTTTCCAATGAGAAAGTATGCAGTCAAGCTATAAAGAATAGGATTTGAGCATAGGGATTTATATTTATGTCCAAGTGTTTGGAAAATTCTGATTTGCATTAGATTTTTGATTCACTTTTGAGAAGTTGATACTATTTCTCTTGAATTGCAACCATATTGTAAAAAAAAAGAAAAATATGGTGATATTCTATATGCATAGAATATAGTTTTGATCTTTGTATATTAATTCAAGAAGGAAGAATAAGGTTGTATTATTCTTGAAGAACATTTTTCCAGCAGAAGTATTTTTCTATCATCAGAAGTTTTTTTTACAGAATGCATTCAATCATATCAATTGTGGGAATAGTTCTCACTATCAAGGAGAACTATCCTGATTAGTCTTGGATGATAAAATACACCCTCATTTTCAACGAGTTGTGGAAAGGAGTTTGTGTCGGAGACAGAGACAATGAACCAATACAACCTACCTCAGACAAAGAGCTCGTCATTTGGGAAAACAAGAATAGCAAAGCTTATGAATTAATCGAAGCATCTGTAAATGAAGAGGTGAGTCGCCATATTTCGTCATATTCAACTGCCTTTGAAGCCTTACAAAATCTGAAAGAACCATATGACTCACATTCTACACTTGAAGTTGTTCAACTCATGATTAAACTCTCCACTTTTGAACTGCAAAATAATGATCCTCTTGCTCTTGCATCTGAAATAAAGTCTATAATGCATGATATCAAATCCACTAAGGTTGAATTGGATAATCCTCTTATCACTTTTCTCAAGGCACTTTATCCTACTTACTCCAATTCTCTTGAGTCATTACAAGCAAATGGAAATCTCAAAGATATCACCTTTGACTCTCTTGTGAAAAAGTTTGCTGAAAGAGAGAATGATTTTGGAAATAAGATAGCCCCTAAAGCTTCTGAATAGGTTGTGTGCCTTTCTCATAAAGAAAAGAATCCCGCTCAAGATTCTACATGAGGAAGCGGAAGATATTTTAGAGGCAGGGGGCAGACATTCTCAAGGCGAAAAGGCAGATTTGCACTACATACGCTGCAAAAGAAATGGATCACATGATGCCTCTACATGCAAGCTACCATGGGACAAAATTGAGCAGAAAGGAAACCAACAGAAAGGTACTGATGATACAAATAAAGGTAAAGCACTTGAATCCACTCACTATGTTGTGGCAAAATGTAACATTGGAGTAAATGAATATTTATTTAATGCTTCACTTGCTTCTTGGAAAAATGATTGGTTACTTGATTCAGGAGAAACCTATCACATGACTCATAGAAAATATTTTTTTCAATATTTCACTGACAATGTTGATGGAGCAGTATACTTTGCATACCAATCAAAAATCAAGCCATCAGGGCTTGGCACAATCAGGCTTAAACTGCCTAGTCTTCCAGACTTTCTTCTACATCATGTTCTATATCTCCCACAACTCAAGAGAAACTTGTTGTCCTTGGTCCACATCTGCCAGCAAGGTCACTCCATTCATATGTTTGATGGCAAGCTTGAGGTAAGAAAAGCATCTGACCACTCACTTGTCATGAGGGGAATAGAAGAAGAAAGGCTTTTCAAATTGCAAGGAACATCTGCTCATGCACAACATTTCTCATATATTTCTCATCATGAAGAAGGTACAGTTCCATCAAGTTTATTATGGCATGCTAGATTTGGACATTTAAACTATGACAGTCTCCGCTTATTGAAGAAAAATGGTGTTGCTGGTTTGCCTACAATTCCTAGAAAACTTAAGCAATGTGATGCTTGCATTCTAGGAAATCATAGCAAACAGTCTTTTCATGATTCACATTCAAGAGCACATAGGAAGCTTGAACTTATTCATTCAGATTTATGTGGTCCAATGCCTGTTCCTTCTGCAAATGGAAATAAATATATCATGACATTTATTGATGACTACACCAGAATGTGTTGGGTTTATTTATTGAAGAACAAATCTGATGCTTTCCTAACATTCAAGAATTTCCATAAATGGATTGAAAATGATGCACAATCTCATATTGGGCCTATTCGCACTGATAATGGAAAAGAATATACATCAAATGAATTTGAACAATATCTTCGCCAACATGGGATTAAACATCAAACAACTGTTCCTTATAATCCCCAACAGAATGGTGTAGCTGAAAGAATGAACAGAACAATTCTGAATATGGTACGATCCATGCTTTTTTTCAAAAATGTAAAGATAATGTTTTGGGCTGATGCTGTTCTATTTGCTGCATATATAAAGAATAGATGTCCATCTAGTGCTATAAGAAACAAGACTCCTTATGAATTGTGGTATGGACATGTTCCTTCGGTAAAACATCTCAGGATTTTTGGTTCCACCTGTTATGCTTTGATACCAAAGGTACATCGAAACAAACTTGGTGCTAGAAGTCGTAAGTGTATCTTCCTGGGGTATTCAAACACCTCCAAAGCATACCGCCTCTATGATGAAGTAAATAAAAAGTTTGTTGTATCCAGAGATGTAATTTTTCTTGAATCATCCAAATCTGACAATGTTGTTGAGCGGCAACTTGATCGCTTGGATAGATTCGCAAAAATGAAATCATTTCAAGAATTTGAAAATCAGATTCCACATCTTGAAGGGGGGATTCCTATACTAGATCAACATGTGAAATCTTC
>APFE031632310.1:1107-25891 GCA_000404065.3 Pinus taeda | reverse complement strand
CTTGTGTAAGTCCCTAAAAGTAATGCCACTAAGGATACTTCAGATCACAGACACTACCAAGGGGGACATAGTCGCAAATAGTACATTGTGTGGGCAAGATACCTGAGTTCCCAACTCAACTCCGAATACACAGAATACCCAAAGGAGTTGTAAGCGAAGGTGGGCTACCTTCACTTACAGTCCAATGTTGTCTCGTATTTAGCTCCGCTTTGACTAGAGTGGTCCTGGTAGTATGAGTGCAGAAGGAATTTTCTCTCCTTTAATGACACTAGTTTTGGTTTCTGATCTTGGGCAGTTTACTCACACTGCCTATCCCAAGATCATAGCCTAAACTAATGTTTCTTTGATCTATAAAAAGTTACTGATTGATTTTAGGTAAATTTTATGTGTACTTTTTTAGTGTCTTCGGTAGGGGTGGTGAGGTATGATATGTGGTGGGACTCTGAGTGAAAATCATGCAAAAGACAATGCTTGAAAATATTCAATTCGATGAAATAAGTTGTATTCTACAAGTGAGAGTCTTTCATACATTCATATTTTTTCCATGCATCATAGTCATTATAACACCAACATAACCAACAAAAATCTTTCCAATGCTTTCTAACAACTATTTGAAACCAAAATAAAGCAGATTTTAACCAGCTAAGCAAAAGAATGAATAAAAAAAAATGTTGATTTTTCTTGTATAAAAACTTTTTAAGAAACAAAAAAAAACTATTTTCTAAAAAAAAAAAATCTTTTAGGACACAGAGCTTGCTAACAAACTACAACTGCAGATCCTTTTTCAATCCATGAGCAATTTCCCCATCCCTTTGAGTTTACAGACACATCTACATGTCAAAAATTAGGTGACTAACGATTTGTAGCAGAGGCCATAGAGAGTTACTGGTCTACAAACGCCCTATTTGTGTAGACACGGAGCTTTATAAAGCTCTATTTGCTCTACTAACCTGCATTAGTATGGGAAAAGAGTTCAAAATGGGGCTTTGGGGATCTTATCTAAGGCTTAATAAGTGAGGGAAGATTGCAGCAAGGTCTTGATGGGCCAGAAAAGGAATGCAGAAGTATGGGGAGGTCTAGAAGGAGGAGGAAACTGAGAACTATCTGAGTCAACCGGGAACTAAATGTATAGTCCCCAGCAGAGTCTCCAATTCTACTGTAGGATAAAATGCATGGTGTATGGAGAATGGAGATACCCTCAAGGGTCTTCTCAGGACCTTTAGCAGACTGTAAGATTGTCTGCAGTTGTCACAATGTTTACATGCATGTCCATAAACAATAACTAACAATCAAAGTGAGACAAATTCATTACCTCAAGCCTCCGTGTAGATTTGCTGGAGAGCACAATGCAACTAGGTGGAAGTCCCCTGAGCCAACTCCAGATCAAGTCCTACACATAGAAGAGCCAAGCATAATCATAGCATACAACCTTGATAACTAATACATGAACATATAAAAGACATCTAGTTACACATAACTAAGCTACTCATGCTAAAAGGTATTGGACTAAATGAATGATAGTACCAACACCAGAGAGCAGATAGTACAACTACAGTTCTATATTAATGTCGGAAGAGTGATTACAACCATCTGTTGCATCTGCCTTCCCTTGCCCCTCTAGCTCCTCTCTCTCTCTCCCTTCTTACCAACTTCTTATGCTTAGATTTGAGACTATGCTCGACAATCAAGTAAGCTATCCTTTCAAATGATCTGACCTATATCACCATAGCCCTAGCTTTGCTTATGTAGCAATTGAGTTAGGGTTGCCAAGTTCCTCCATGAGTCTCTTAAGGTAAAAGCAATGATGTTGCCATGCTTTTTGAGCTCTTTCACATTTTCCTCCTTCATTAGGATTAGAAATCCCAAAAATAGGTCAAACTTTAGATGTTTCCTTTCTTTTCTGAGTAGATTTAGGAGGGAATATAGAGATATTTATGAGTCAATTTTCTCCTTTGACCTCTAGATTCTCATTAGGATCCACTAACATTGTCCCCGAACCAACAAGTAGAGTTAGTAGGGTCACTAATACTCCCTTGGGCTTACAGAGAAGCTTTATAAAGCATGTTGTCAATGTTTAGCCAATGTTAGTGTGGAAACAAGGCTTGTGATCATGGTATTTTCTTCAGCTATCATGTCTTTCCCCTTTGAGATGATGAGGGGGTCATTTTGTTATATAACACCAGAATGCAGGGATGGACCAGACAGGAATTCAGGGGCATGGATGAGGCCAAGGTTGAGGAGGACTTGGTAGAGGTTGCAGACAATTGATTTGCTACAATTGCACAGGGCCAGGACACTATGCATGTGATTGTACTAATCCAATGCACTCGTCGTGCAAGTATTGCATGCTGTTTGATCATGATATTGAAGATTGTCCTACGCTGATAGCCAGGATATGTGACAAAGGAGTTCTACCACATCCCCTGACTTAGAACCTGTAGATGATGAGGTTTGAGCCATGTGAGGAAGATCCAAATGTAAATATAGTGCCTCGAAGTGGAATTGCAACGGGAGATCACAAGGGGAAATAGCTAGAAAACAGTACATGGGTTCGTAAAGCCTCGACAAAAGAGGTTGAGTTTGATTTGGAGCACGCTCAGGAAACCTTCATGGAATCTAAGAAGAACTTCGCTGAGGCATCCACTTCAGGAAGAAAAGATAAGCCTGAGCCAGAGATGGACCCCTCTATGCTCACAACATTCCTGGAAACCTGTATGAAGTTACTGTGGGACAGTAAGGCTGTGAAAGGGTTACAGGAACTTATCAATAGATGTTCTGCGGCCATGCTAGGTGAACCACGCATAGTTCGCAAGATCGGAAAGCATAAGACAAGGATGGGGCGTGAAATGAGACTCACTGCATAGATTGGAGAATACGAGATGGATCAAGTCATTCTGGATTTAGGATCAGATGCGAATGTTTTACCAAAATAGACATGGGAGTAAATGGGGCAACCTGCACTGTAATGGTCTCTGATTCAGCTGAGGATGGCAGATTAGCAAAAGATCATACCCGTGAGTTGACTGCAAGGAGTAACCATGGATATTAAGGGAGTGAGTGCACTAGCAGATTTTTAAGTAATATAGATTGTTGATGACACCAATCCCTACCCTACACTCTTGGGTATTGACTGGGCTACTGGTATGAATGGGGTAATTAATCTGAAGAAGTGAAAGATGCTCTTTGAGAAGAAGTCATTATACATAATAATACCCCTGGATCCTACTGAAGGGTCGTGCTATATGGAATCAATCTGCGACTATGAGAGTGATGATGATTTGGACTCCATCTATAGGATGACAGCGCGAGACCAAGACTGGGTGAATCCCACCGTGGATGGGTAGATTACATGGGAGCACGATAGTTCCTGCACTTTGGATTCCAGCGAAGAAATAGAACGCTGGCGGAATCGGTTACATGAAGTAACTACGTTGAATTGCAATATGATGACCCGGTCGTTGCACTATGTGTAGTCGGAAGAAAGGAATCTGCCTACTTATGATGGTCTAAATGAGGTAGATACCTTCTTGGATGCATTTGAAAGGGAGGTGCTGAAAAGCAACGCTTCCAGGCCTTGGACTGGGTACTGCACACGATGCCCACAAGATGGTTGGGTACGCACAAAAGGAAGCTTTGATGATTGGCACAAATGTAGGAGAATGATGTGAGCATGATTTGGGAAACCTAAGATGCGTCTGATAGATAAGTATGATGGGCAGGATGATCTGCATGCGCATCTAGCCAAGTGGATGCAGGCATATGGAGAAAAGCCACAACCTGAGTGGGTGCACCTATTTTGTCATACCCTGGATGTTATCCCAATGAACTGGTATATGGAAGCAGAGCTCTACCATTGGACAGGTGAATGGGAAATCCTGTGCGAAGGATTCATGATGAAATTTAGTTTTGAGGATGGATTTGACAATATTGATGAAGAACTACAAGAGGTGAAAGCAGCCATCTTTAGGATACCGTAGGATCCTTTAAACCTGATTCAGCCTGAATGGGCAACTCAGCTGAGTCGCATGCTAGAATGTTACAATGAGACTACTCAAGAGGAGGATGAGGATTTGTGGAAGATTAACATTCCAAAAAGAGAAGGCCACCGCGAGGGTCAGGGACCAGAGATTGAGAACCCTGATATGACTGCGCCAGTGAGAACTAAACAGGTGAACATTGGTACAGAGACAGAACCCAAATTCATGAAGATTGGAGGCTAATGGGACAACACAATGGTGGATAAGGTCATTGAATTACTCCGTGAATATCAGGACTTATTCCTGACCAATTTTACGGATTTGAAAGGAATAATAAGAGATCTAAGAGTGACGAAGATCATGTTAAAACCCAATGTGAAGCTAGTTAATCAGAAGCCTTACCGCTTAAATCAAATATACAAGGAGAAGGTCCATGTAGAACTAGACAAAATGCTTGCAGCAGGCATCATTGAGCCTCTGGAAGAATCTGATTGGGTAAGTCCAATGGTGGTGCAAGAGAAGAAGTAGAAGAATGAGATAAGGATATGCGTGGATCTCAAAAAACCAAATGATGCTTGTGTGCATGATCCTTTCCCAACTCCGTTCACGGATGAAGTGTTGGAAAATATAGGTGGTCAGGAAGCATATTCTTTCACTGATGGGTTCTCGGGGTACCACTAGATCAAAATCGCACTAGAGGATAGGAGCAAGACAACCTTCATGACTGAGTGGGGTTTCTTTCAATATATTGTCATGTCATTTGGATTGAAGAATGCGCCTACTATCTTTTCGCATGTGGTTATTGTAGCATTCAAGGAATATATTCATAATTTCCTGGAGGTCTATTTTGATGACTAGATTGTATTTGGGCTAGTTAAGCGCCATGTAGCGAGCTTGCGCTTGATGCTGGATACCTGTCGAAGATACCAAATCATGATCAACCTCAATAAGTGTCTATTTTGCGTTCCTTTTGGGAACCTATTGGGGAATGTAGTTTGCAGACAAGAGCTGATGGTAGACCCCGTGAAGGTCGTGGTGATTCTGAACTTAGAAGCACCGAGGAGTGTGAAACAGTTGTGTGCTACTCTAGGACATATGGGATATTACAGAAAGTTTATCAAAGGTTATGCCCAGATCATCGCCCTGATGGAAAAATTGTTGAAGAAGGATGTCACGTTCTGCTAGAATGATGACTGTAAAATAAGCCTCAACATATTGAAAGAAATGATGGTTACTGCACCGATTCTTGTCTTCATGAACTGGAAGAAAGAGTTTCATGTACATGTTGATGCGTCATGTATAGCACTGGGAGTAGTACTAACACAGGATGGCAGAGAAGTCTTGGACCACCCTATCACGTTTGCAAGTCACAAATTATCCAAAGAAGACAAGAACTATTCCACAACTAAACGCGAGAGATTGGCTATGGTGTATGCACTCCAGTAGTATCGACACTACTTGCTAGGAGGCCACTTTAAGATGTATACAGATCATTCTGCGCTAAAGTTCCTGGTCAATAAGCCTATGTTGGTTGGGTGCATCTGTAGATGGTTTTTATTGTTCCAGGAATACGATTTTCAAGTTGTTGTAAAGCCTAGACGATTGAATATGGGACCTTACCACCTATCGTGCATCGAGACAGGGGAGGAACCTAATAGTTTGAAGGAAGGATTACCAAACACACAGCTCTTTGTTGTGCACATTGCAGATGGACATTTTGAAGATATAATACACTTTCTAACAACTCGAACTGCACTAGAAGGATACTATGTCTAGCAAAAGAAGGAATTAGTGGTGCACATGGCAGACTTCTCTGTCATTGCTGGGCATCTATATAAGATGGGGAATGATGGAATACTACGAAGATATGTACCTAAGTTTGAAAAAAGTATCATCCTCGTAGACGCTCATGGGGGTGGTGTGAGAGGACATTATGCAGGAAGAGAAACAGCACAAAATATTCTACACGCTAGGTTATAGTGGCCAACCCTTCATCAGGATTCAAAATCATATTGCAAGGCGTGCAATGTATTTTAGCAAATACAAAGGCCATTGTGGAGGGATGATATGCCTTTGAATCCACAAGTAACATTGCAACCCTTTGAAAAGTGGGAAATAGATTTTGTAAGACCTATTCAACCCCAAGGAAAGACAGGTGTGAGGTACATTATCACTATGAAAAGGTATTTGACTCGTTAGGCAGAAGCGCAGCCATGAAGGATTTCACGGGTGTGACTGCCACGAAGTTTCTATTCAAACATGTACTGATGCGATTTGGCTGTCCAAATATCTTGATGAGCGATTGTGGTACGCACTTTCTAAATGAGACGATCAACGCACTAACAGAGGAATTTCAAATGTATCACCAAAAGAGCACACCTTATCACCCACAGGCTAATGGAATAGTGGAAGCATTCAACAAAGTGCTTGAAACTGTGCTAACCAAGGTATGCAATGCTCAGCGAAGTGATTGGGACCTACGCATACTTGTAGTGTTATGGGCTTATTGGATGACATGCAAGAAGTTGACAGGACAGACACCTTTTAGGCTTGTCTATGGAGTTGAAGTCGTAATGCCTATGGAATACATTATACCTAGTCTTCCCATAGTAGCACTCACAGGTATGATGGATTGCAGAGCTCTGGAAGAGAGGCTCACGCAGTTGGAACAGATGGAAGAAGAGATATTTTTGGTTGGATTTCACCAGTAGGTCCAAAAGCAGCGCAAAAAAGCATGGCATGATCAACATATTAAGTTGTGCACCTTTAAGGTGAATGACTTGGTGTTGTTGTATGATAGTAAGTTTGATAAATTTCCAGGGAAAATCAGGATGCACTGGTTAGGGTCGTATGTTATTAAGGAGATTATCGCCAGAGGCGCGGTCCAGTAGGTTAAGTTGAAGGGAGATCCCTTCCCAGGAAAAGTGAATGGCAGTCATTTGAAGCCATACACAGGTGACCCGACCATATGACTAGCTGACAGAAGCAAAGTATTACCACTCCAAGCAGCTAAAAGGAGGTGTGGGACTATAAACTACACTGCCCAAGAACTACGCGATGCCAGGACTGCGTGCAACAGCGAAGTGTCACAAGGTCTGCGATAGTGCGAAGACAGCTGCTCTAACATGCAATTCTACCAGAAAGTGAACGTTAAAGTCACTATTCATGATTTGCTGGCTGGTTTGAGGCGAAATGGAGAGGGTGGAAGGCATTTAAGGAAAACGTTATGGGTTAGATTCTTGAAAATTTATTTCCAATCTAACATTAATGGACCGAATGTGGGGGGAACGATCAAATTCAAATTCAAAAGGCCCTATAAATTACAAGTGGTTGTCCAACAAAAAAAACTTGGCATTTTGAGAACTGAGTTGTTGCGCGCTCAAGTATACATGAACCGAGACTTATTTGAGACTTTGAAAGCAAATTCATTGTTTGAGAAACTACCAGAGACACTAAAAGAATTGTGGGATAGCACTATGCTAGCACCCAAGAAATTGCAAAAGTAGAAGCCCCAGAGAGCGTCAGAGCGATAGTTGAGGTCCCTAAATCATCCTAAACACCGAGACCTAAGAAGGATAAGCAGGCTATGACCCTGGTACGCGTCTCACTCAGAAATCCACAAAGGACCAAGCTCACCTTGCAGGAAAAGGGGAAGGCCATTAATTTGGAGGCCGATGAGGAGGAGTCTGAAGAAATCCTAGTGGATGAGGAGGATGTAGAGATGGAAGTTGAAACCTAGGGTGCAGACCTTATTACCTGGTTACCTGAATATGTTCCTCTGCGCAAGGGTAAATCCAAGGTGCCGAAGGACATAGATGACAACAAGAGCTCTCTGCAAACTCCACTTCTCCCAGACAATATTGTTTTTTAGGGACCGCACTTGGGGCAGGTTCCTGTGTTGAAGCTTGAAGATTAGGACCTCGCAAACCAAAAGAAGTTCCCACATTTAGCAACTAAGAAGCTAATGCACCAAATGATTGATGCGACTGCTAGAACAATTCTATTGGATCCATGGGCATGGCTAAGAGGTGTAGAGAAAGTTGGGTTTCTTAACCTAATCTAGGTACCGCATTACCACTACGCCCCAGTGACAGTTGCTCTGCTTGGTGCATGATGGGTGTTTGTGGTTGGAGGAGCCCATCCCCATCATAGACCATCTGATTCACTGGATTACACGGCCACCTTACTTAGGAGAGGATCTAGCCAACATTTCAGAGGGAAAAAGTGGTGAGTTGGCCCTCACAGAAGTGATGAATAAGAAGTTTAAGCTGGAGAAGAAGAAGCCATCTCTAGCATTAACAACCCTACATTCAAGGTCACAACACAAATATTAGCAAGGAAGGTGATGTGGAAGTGCCGTGTGGATGAGGTGCTCACACCTGTGGCTGCACTAGCACCCCAATGTGCAGAAGGAGTCTAGTTCAATTAGGCGAACTATCTATGCGGCGAGTTCCTTGCAAATTGTCGTGAGGCACATGAGCAAGGAAAAACATTTCACTATGTATGGCTCCTATTGTCGATAGTACTTGTGGCATGGGAACTGCCCAAATATAGCCAATTCCCTTCGGTCATGCTGGACCTTCCAGAGGGAGTGAAGTATGCTTCACTGTGGGCGACCAAAGACGCGCAACATATCACAGAAAGTAAGATCTTTTGGGTCCTAATGGAGATGAACATCTAGATGGGGATCAATCGCAAGCCGCAGTTGTTGCCCACAATATAAACCAGTCTAGAGAGCTTTACAGAGTTCAAAGTGGATTTCCACCATGTTTTTATCAAGGCACGGAAGGACCCTACAAAGACATGGCATAACTTACTATACCTAGTGACTGATGATGTGATATTTGTAGTCCTTGGTTCTTGGCCGCCGGAGTGGTGCACTCCAGCTAGATCTGTGGTGGAAATAGACAAGTCTGCCATGCAGTAGAAGAAGGAAGAGACAAAGCTTTGGATGGCACAGCTGGCGGAAAAACACAGAAAAGAGGAAGCAGTGGCTAAGACTGAAGTAGCACATGACGCTACCAAGTTGGCAAAACAACAGAAAATAGGAGAAGAAGAGCACAAATGACAGAAGTCACCTTCATTCGAACCATAAAAATACATAGCACAAGGTGGCATGGACCTGTAGACAATGTCCACCCAACTCAAGCATCTGCAAGCACGAGAGCAGACAGTGCCACGAAAGAAAACAAAGGCATCGAAGACATCTTTTGACCCACCCTCACTGAGCGGGATTTGCATGATATCAGTGAAACGGTGAGGGATGTCACCATAGAGGCCCTTCAACAATTCGAAGAAAAAAAATAGTTGGTATTGGGGGCTCTCTGGACAGAGTTGTGAGAGTTGTAGGTTCGAACTCCATAGGCTGGCACAGTGTCCACCAGCCTCCCGATCGGCATTTCGACTACCAAGGAAATGTTACGCACAAGGGTGACCAACATGATAGTGCTACCAGATTGGACACTTACTATAGAGAATGAGATTGATAGGCCCACGGTTAGCAGTTTGAAAGGGGTAGGCTTGAACATGGCTGTGCTCTCTCAGGAGACACTCTACCTCTTACAGGATGAAGTCACCATAGAACTTTGGGCTAGGGAGAGTCGCGCTCTACAGGTAATGAGCAAGTAGCACATCAACATTGAGTATTTGGGCCTATAACACAATAAAGCAGTAGAGCAGAATAAGTAGATAATGCAGGTTATGGAGGAAGCCTTTTGGATGGTCCCTAAGTTGGACATTTAGGCAGAAGAACCGGTGGAGGCACGCGTCCATAAGTTGGCCACAGGGGTGTGTGACAGCAGAGAAAAGATGGCTAGGGTTCAGCTAGAGATGAACCTACAAATCATAGAATTGTAGTTGAAGGTGCAGCCTTCAACTCTGTCGAATATTAGGGAATAACGTACCACCACTATTACAACAACAGTAATGGTTGTTGACAGTGCAATGGCAGACTACATGCAGCTTTTTGAACAATCATTCGATGTCCTAACCACCTTGTAAGAGGACCCAAATGTAGAGCACCTAGAGACAGAGGCATGCGAGCTACAATAGAGGTATGACGAGGTAAAAGGGACCACACAGATGGTTTCCCTTACATAAGGGCTTGCATGCATGCAGGAGGCAAAGATGCTCAAGGAACAGGTGGATTTCGCTCAGCATAAAGAAGCAGTCTTAAAAGTGTGCCTACAACCATGGATAGACGATGCTTATGTGATCACAACCTCCATTGAAGGAAAGCTCGTGAAACTATAGGCGGCTCAGCAGAATATTCAGAATAGCAGTTCAATAGCAATCACCGAACAGCACATGGAAGAAGTCTAGCAGGTGGCCGCTCAGTGCGCTGCCGAAGTTGTGGTGATCCAAAGAGAGTTGGGAGGTCCTCGCACTAAGATCTCCACACCTGCAGAGTGATTCAAGGGTGAGTCACGATGTTTGTGTCGAGCGCCTGTTAGGCGTGGGATCGCCCAAGGGTAGTTTTGGGGCTTAAAGCCTGTATTTTAGTCCAAGATTGTAATACAAATGTAAAGACTTGGCATTTTGTGGTCACGGAGCATGTAGTTGTTAAAGAGTCATAGGTTTGTCTGCCCTTATTTTGAAAATGTAATGTCAGCTGTAGAAGATCTACCCATGGTCCACGGACCATGGGATTGTATAAATAGAGATAAGCTCTAAGTAGTTAGACACGAACTAATCAATGATGAAGAATTGAGTCATATCTTTGGAACATAAGTCTAGGTTGGGTCGTAGCGTAGGTAGAGGCTCTACAGATGAGTGCGCAAAGGCCTAGAAGTCCACAGCTGAATGCATGGACGCCTGCAGTTGAGTGCGCAGGGCGAGTTGAGTCTGTAATCATTTGGAATTATCAATAAATAGAAGTATTCTATAATTTATGCATCTTTATTTCCTATTTATGCATCTGTTATATTGGGTATAAATTTCACTTCTAATGCTTATATGATGCGTGAATGTGTATAACTGTATTGGTTAAGTGAATGCAAGTAAGAACCTCTATTTACACGAAGCTAACTAAGATCTATTAATAAGATAAGTAAGATACTTAGCTTAGTTTGGGAGATATCACAGTTCTCTGCCCTAGCAGCGTGAAAGCATATCACCCCCTCGTTAGGGTTGCGCAAAAGCCGATTGTGACATTTCGCAAAGGTACTAAAGGGTAGAGCAAAGGAATAAGAAACCTATGCAAAGGCAGGTATAGTTGGAATAAATTGACATCACAACCATCTCAAGGGTGTGGAAACTTGGTTCCAGCACCCCCCCATATTGCTTCGGGTGAGACTTTAGTCCACGCTCCGTGGGTTGATGCCGAAAGGGCCAGTAGTGTAGGGATTTGTTTTGCTAACTAAAGTTGAACCTAGGTCAGGCCCCCTCAATCCAACACAACCCATGGGCTTCGCAACCAAATCTACATGAAAATTGAGAGAAGTGATGTTGGGAGGATGTGACAGTTGAATGGATGTGTGTGCATGTTCTCCAACATCACTCTATGGTGGTGGAGATTTTTGATGAGGGGACATCAGATGGTCACTTGTGACAGCGAGTGTGTCTATCTACGATTGCGCAACTTCATCCCTGAAGTATGCTGAGCGGGGTTTGAACTTTAGCTTCATTTTTGGATTGACAGATTTGTTAAGGAAATATTCAAATCTGTCCATGAGATACTAGAATTTCATCTGAATTTTCAAAGATTCAAATTGCAATACCCAGAAGTGGTCCCAAAAATCCATAGGCGATTCTTGTGGAGCCTTCCATTGTTTTAACAGTTTTTTGTCAAGAGGTTTTGGATCAAAATGATGGAAAGTATCTTCAATGAGATCACAAAACTAGTCAAGTGAGTGCATGTTGCTAGGTGGTAGACTATTGCACCATCATTTCGGGGATTCGCAAAGTGTGTGTGAAAGTAGCATGCTAGCCTCTTCTACATAGAACTTGTTTGCATCAATACGGAATTCATAGAACTCTTCTAAGTACTCAGGCTAGGCTACTTCGCCTTCAACATCATACGTGAATTCAGACAAGAGATCAAGCAACTCCCTCGTGATGTTTAGAGGTTCGGCATGTGAAAAACATCGCGAAGGGATGTGTTTGATAGTATCCATGACAGATGTGTGAAGATTCAAAATAGGATGAGAGGACACAACTTGTCATCTAGCCCTCCTTCTAGCGACATAAATTTCGATGGTGTTGGACCCACCAGCATGTCAAGGGGCTCTCCTAGGTAAGAAGTCCCAACTAGACCTCATACTGTTTGGTGTAGGAGTCCTAGTAGTGGGTCATATTGTTACACAAAAATATCGTCACCATGACTATTTGCAGTCAGTATGGGTCTATCATCACTTATACTATCCTCCTAAGCAAGTCTCAGACCTAAGCTCTTCATGTCAAGCTTTGCAAATGAGAGAAAGACATTAATAATCAATCAATCTCTGGTTCTGCACTTTCTCTCACTTTTGCTTGCAGGCCCGCATCCTTTGTTCATATTACCTGCGTATCTGCACGCTATGTCTGTAAAGGGGTGGGTGCGTACCCCTGTAAAAGTCAAAAAGGCGAAAGTTTATTCTAAAAAACTCACTTTGGGTTAATTCTAGATGATTCTAGAAGGAATTTTGACGTGGATTGTTCGCTCCAAGGTGGTTCATGCATCCCAAAAGAGGAGCTAATCCCTTGATAGGAGGAGCTATCCCTTTGAAGGAGGGCTTTATCCCTTTGAAGGAGGACCTAGTAACTTCCCTGCATTGCACTATAAATTAAGGCATTGGGTCAGTTGCTGGAGAGGTTAGAAGCTGAACATTTTGAGGGTAAATGCTGATGGAATTGGGACTTCCTAGTTAACTTGAGAGGAGAGATCACATACCTTTTGGTTTCATTGGGAAGTGAGTGAAACTTGTCAAAGTAGAGGAGACTTCTTGTCGGACCCTGGGAGGAGCTTGTACAGCATCAAGGCACAGGTTGTAAAGTTCTTCTTTCATTTGAATTAATACAATCAGATTCATTTTCTCAACAAATTGTCTTATGTGGTTTGTTTTATAATCTCCTTGATCATTATGATGAATATGCTTTATGATATTGGCTTTTCAGGTGCTATTTAATTTGGTTTGCTTGTTTGTGTTTGCAGAATTATACTTCAAGGAAGCTCATTTGGAGCGAGGGAGCAAGGCTTCCACAAACTTGTATTGGACCCAAGGTAGGCCTAAAACACGTTTTTTCCTTTGTTTTAATTGCATATTTAGAGGAAGACAGTTTTTTATTGGCTTTCTTGTCACTAGATATCAGTAGATACTAGGAAGGTCGATCTTGTCCCCAACCTCGACTCATTCCGCTTGACAAAATGGCGACTCGCTAATGCTGGGGACTTGATTGTTTTCCTTTTTTTTTCTTTGACCTGAGAAACTTTCCTTTTTGTTTTTGTTTTTGGCTTGTTGTGTGTGGAATTGGGTGGATTTAGTGGATCTAGGTTTGTTTTGGCTTTCATAACTTTTGGAGAAGTCTGCACCCTGTGCTTGTATCACAGTGTGTACCTCTATGCATGTTTACTTTGCACATAGAGTAGGCACGCACCTGTGCCAACTCTGAGCCTGCGAACCCTGCTAAATTTTTGAAAAACTTGATTTTTACTCTTTCAATTAGTTTTATTTTGGTTTAGATGTTGTTATCCTCTGCCCAGCCCTGCTTGTGACTTGTCAGAAACTTTCCTTGGTCTAATTTCATTGGTGTTAGGGTTTTAGGTGAAATTCCTAGAAGTTTTGTTTGCCGGTCTTGATTTTCATTTTGGTTGTGTAGTAGCTCAGAGATTAGAAGCATAGAAGCCTCAGATCACCGTGGTTTTTATTGCCTTCTTGTGAGTCTGACCATTTGTGAAATCAACCTTTGTTGAGAAATCCATCTTGTGTTTTCTCTTTCCAAAATTTCGAAAAGCTTGTGTTAAAAGTTTGGATTTCATTTTTACAAAAAGAACAAAATATTACTTGTTTTTGACTGATTTGTGATTCTGGACAAATTAGTCCTTGGTTTTCTTATTGCCAAGTAAAACATCCTTGAAAAGACAAAAATATTTTGTAAGCTTTTACTTCAAGTAGTTTTTTATAGTTTGTAGATCTTAAAATTTTCTTTGTTCATAGTTTTCTCAAAATTTGCTTTAGTTTTCTTAAGATTTGCTTTAATCATAGTTTTAAATGTTTTTATAAAAATACAAAAATATCTTTTGAAAAAGTTTGTTTCGGTAGCATTTGAGTGTTTGAATGAAAAAGGAAATTCTTGTGCAAATAACTAGTTGTCTCGTTTTAAGTGCATTGGAACAAAAACTCTTCCTTAAATTTGTTTGTTAAGAAAGATTTGTGTTTACACGCATTTGCATTCTCAAACTCTTTCCTAGCTAGAAGTTCATTGAAGAGAAAATATTGTTTAATCATCTTAAGTGCATATTTTTAGTGATTTAAAGTCGAGTCTTCACACCACGAGTTTCATCTCCGTACCTCTTGACTTAATAAAAACCAATAAAAGTAACGCTTAAAGTAAAATTAATCTAGAAAACTTTTTATTTCTAGGGCTCTATTACACCAACATAGCTTAGGCTAGTGTCTTGGAGTAGGGAGTACTTAACTCTCCAAGATAGTAAAACAAACAAGTAGTTGTATCTTACGGTAGGAGAGAAATCCAATTGTTGCATCTATGCTCTGGGAAAGCTCCTCTTAAGGAGAAGCACGGGATCGTGTCCGAACCAGTGTGGGAATCAATCCTTCCTCATTGGGAACGATGCCAGATATTCACGTATTAAAAATGGTAAACCTTGGATTAACCATTGTCGAGGATCCTGGGGTCACTTGTTGGTAAACCTTGGTTTATGTCAAGAAGCCTTCAAGGGGATTGAGCTTGTTACTCTGCCCTTGCGTGCGTATCGGATCGTAGACTGTTCCCCCAGGTATATTTGTTTCTGTTGGGTAACCATAGTGACCATATTCTATAGGATTCTTCCTAAAGGTCGACGGTGGGGCGGGAAGATCCCACTGTACCTGGAGCAGACGTCGGCTAGACTCACTTGGATTTTCTGGGGGGTTCTCTTCACTTGAGACGGTTAAGTGGAGAAACTTGTGCCAGTTTATTCATTAAGCAGGTTGTCGGGATAATTATTCCAACCGTTATTTCTGTATCGAACTCTACGACGTTGGATTTCATCACCAACTAGTGTTTTCGGTACGGAAAGTTATTGTTTGTGTGTGATTGATCTCCTAGATTCTTTAGGCGTATGATTCAATTTGTTTAGTTCTTTAGAGGCTTTAGGTGGTTTTCATTGAGATTTTACTTTGTTTTCGTGTGAAGTAGTTAAAAGTTTTTAATCGTGGCTGAATTACCGAGGAAGTCCCGTAGACTTCGGCGCCAACCTCCTGAGTCTTCACCAAGCTAGCTTGAAGGGCTACGGGCCCTGGTAACTCCTAGTGACAGTAGAAGTGGGTCACCTGAAAGAGCGGAATCTGCTTTGGTAGGATATAATCCTGATTTTTCGGCATTAATAGCATATTATAGTACACAGCCTGTATCCGTTTCAGAAGTTACTAGTAGTGTTGCATCTACTAGTGATATAGGTGAAGAACCTGAAATATCTGAACCCGAATCTGAAATTGCTGCTACTCCAATATCAGGGTTTGCTTCTCCAAATTCTAGTGATCCTAGTTCACCTAGGGTGGAAATAATAATTACCCAAGATCTTCCTTCTGGACTTATAGCTATTGAAGAACTTGCTATTTCGGACAACGAAGAAGGCATTCCTATTCCAGAAGATCGACCTACCTTAGACCTTAGGGAGCGTGACTCAATCTTTTACAGTCCAGCTAGGAGCAGTGCTTGGTATCTTTCATTGACTAATTCTTTGGGAAACACGGGACTAATTTTTTCGCCACCTCGTATTTCTTATCACCCAACACCTAGAGGTTATTATTCTCCATTGAATATGTCTAAACAGTCATCCATGTTTTCTCAATCTCTGGAAACCTTTTTGTATGGCGGTCCTTCTGTTCCCGCTGGGTATCAGTCCATGTCTGGTACTTTTTCGGGAGCATCTCCTCAACCTATTGAACAAAAGTTATTAACTGGAAGTAATGGTACTAAACCATTGAGTGTAGAAGATATTCTCATGATGTCAGGTTCTATTCCCAATCCTCAATCGCAAGGTGGCCAGTCTCCGCCTGGGGGGCAACCTCAAGGTACCCAGTATGTGCCTCGGGGGCAACCTCAAGGTACCCAGTATATGCCTGGGGGCACCTCAAGGTACTCAGTTTGTGCCTGGGGGACAACCTCAAGGACAGTACATACCTACGGGACAGTACGTTCCTCAAGGTCAACCCCAGACTCAGTATGTACCTCAAGGTCAACCTCAGTATCAATATGTACCTCAGGGTCAACCTCAGTATCAATATGCACCTCAAAATCAACCTCAATATCAATATGTACCTCAAGTTCAACCCCAGTATCAGTACGTGCCTCAGGGTTATCAACTCCAAGGACAGTACCCAGCTCAAGGTTACTACCACCTTCGGGTCAATCATATTATCAACCCTACCCTCAACCCGGTTATGGTCCTCAATATCCTCAACTTGTTATGGGTCCATACCCCGGAACGAATTTAGTGTGGGATCCATCCCAATCTCAACAAGTCTTGCAACAGAATGCGCAGTTGTCATCTCAACCTAGACAACCCTTAGTTTCTGGTTCATCCCAGCAACCTGTCCAGTCTACTATTCAAACTTCTGCACCTTCTGTAGTTTCTCAGTCTGGGCCTAATACACCTCGTACTCCACCTCAAACGTTTGCTACGACTACTGCAACATCTACTACATCTATCCCACCTTCTTCTGGAGTATCGACAGATCTGATTTCTACTGTCCATGTATCTACTCCTCAGATATCTTTACCTCAGTCTAGACCCACAGTGCACACTTTGGTTCAGATGCCTGTAGGAAGTACGGTTGTCACCACTCAACCTCAGTATAATCAACAACCGTACCAATGATAGTACCAATACGGTCCTGCTACGCAGCAACCAACCTGTCAGTATCAACCATACCCTAGGTATACATACCAACAACCTCAGCAACCCCAGTATGGTCCGGTTAATCCTGGTTTTCCAGGAGGTCAAAATATCCCAAATGCGATTCCAATTCCTAGTTCTCTTGGATATCCTCCTCCTGGGAATGGTCTGCAGACCCAGAGTTTTAGGGACCCTAATCATCAGTTACCGTTTATCGCAACTTTGGACATGCCTGACTTGACGCACCTTACGAACGATCCAATTAACTATCTTCAGTATTGGCCGCCAATGCCGCATAAGTTGCCCAATGATATTCCTAAGTTCGAAGGTAAGCAAGGAGAGGACCCATCGAACCATGTGATGACTTATCAGCTTTGGTGTGCATCTAATTCCATTTCAGATGATTCAATTCATTTACGACTTTTCCAGCGCACTCTAATTGGTCTTACGGCCAAGTGGTACATTGAGTTACCCCGAGCCACTTTTTATAACTTTAGTCAGTTAGCTACCTCGTTTTTAACTCATTTTCAGTTGCCAGTCAAATATGAAAATGGCACGGAATTATTAACTTCGTTAAAGCAGTCAACGTCCACTTACATTTCAGATCATATCCATGAATGGAGACGTCGACGGTGTTTAGTGAAAGTTTTTATCCCGAATTAGATCTTAGCTGAATGGTTTGTAAAATCTTTACTGCCCAAGATCACTGAGGATGTAGCTAAGGCCGGAGTCATTACTGAGGAGCAAGTAATTTCTCAAGCACAGCACCTTGACTTAGTTTATACTCAGTCAGGTACGTTACACGAGAAAATCCCCTATCTACCCAAACAAAATCAAATTGTTACTGCTCCTTCAGGGTCTCATGCCGCTGATGGTATGATTGGTACGGTTAATACCAAAAGTATGAAGAATTCTTCCAAGAATTCTTCTCCTATCATAACCTTGCCAGATTCCCCGACAGGAGATTCTTCCGCGGAAATTTCCACCGATATTCACATTGTAGAGTCATCTACAGCTAAATCAAAAACCGGTGGTAAGAAGAAAGGGAAGAAGAAGAATAAAACAAATAAGAATTCAAAAGAGAAACCCGAAAAAGCGGAATCAACTGATGAAAAATGCAAACCTCCTTATTCATGTCTCATCTATGATGAAGAAAATTTTACGAGAGACTGCCCTCATCATGTAGAGGTTGCGAAAATTGTCAAAGGTTCCCAAACTCCTGCTATCTTGAAGGATCCTTTTCCAGCTCAAGACAGTAAAATGATAGGTTTGTGCTCCAGTGCCAATGAAGAACCCATATTGATGATGTCCCATGTTAGGATTGCGACTCGATTGCAAGATTATGGCAGTAAAAGTCCTGTTGATGGTAAAGAAGCAGAATCTTCCCATTCGAACCCATCAACCTCAGCTCCTAGTTCCGATCCACTACAGATCGAGAACCTAATCCAGACTTAGTAATCAAACTGCCCACCAAGCGTATACTTCGAAAGTCTTCTTTCAATCCACATGCAAGAGCAGCTCAGAACTATAACATTGTTGAGGATTTAGCTGTTTCACCCTCAGCAATGTCAGCTTTGGAAGTGTTGCAATCATGTCCAGCACAACGCAAGTTACTTTTGTCAGCTATAGGAGTTGCTGACGTTCAGGACCCGAACCTTATAATCTTCGATCTAGAAAATAGTGCACCATGCTTACCTCATCAGATGGTTGTCCAAATTCCAGTGATAGTAAAAAACAAACCTGTTCATAGGGCTATGATTGATGAGGGAGCTTCCACGTGTATTATGTCGATACTGTGTTGGAGATCGCTTAGTTCTCCTTCACTAAATCAATCCCCGACGATTCTAAAGGCCTTTGATGACCGTGGGTTTCATCCTTTCAGCATTCTACAGGATCTACCTATAGGGGTTGAAGGTAAAACCGTTAATCTAGATGTGGAGGTGGTTGATGCCCCTCTAGATTACAACCTTCTCTTGATTCGTAGTTGGTCTTACGCTATGACAGCTGTTGTTTCATCGGTCTTTCAGCTTATAAAGTTCCCTCATAATGGAAAGATCGTAGCCTTAGACCAGTTGTCATACTTTTCATCTAACCCAGCCTCTGCTGAGAGCATTCAGCATGTTGGTAAAGCGACGATCCCTTATAAGGATGTTGGAGTAGGGCTAGTTAAAGATTCCGGTTACTGGGCACTTTTCCTTTTCCTCCTATCAACGCATCATCTTCTACTGCAACCATTCATATGATTTCATCAAAAACCATTGTTAATGATGATCCTTGGATCATACCTTCTGAATCTGAGATAGACTCATTTGGTACTCTTATGCCTTTGAGTCCGTATGAACTTGCGTATCAGACCGTGTAGTCGTTTTCTGACACAACATCAACCCAAATCGACTTAATGAATGTGGTCCATGAGGAATCACTTTCGACATCAAACTCAGATTTATTAACATTTTCTGAACTTGTTCAAATGGATGAGCAAATTCGTGAAATCCTATGCGTCGATGAGTTACCATGGGAAGATCTTCATCACAGATCTTCATTTTTACCCGAGAACGATCATTTTGAAAATGATTTTTCATCAATTTTTACGACTGAATATGTTCAGGACGCTCAAAATCCAATGAAACATCTCGATTCCGAGTTAAATATGGGAAATATTTCTCAAACTATTCCCCTTGACATTTCAGTTAAACCTGGAATTGTTGAAAACGTTCATATAGGTGCCTCTTGTACAGAGGATGAAATTCAAACATATAAGGCCCTATTTCAAGAATTTCGTGATGTGTTTTCCTGGTCATATGAGGAAATGACAGGAATTTACCCAGCAATTGTAATTCATGAAATCAAAACTTACCGAGACGCTAAACCTGTCCGGCAATGTTTGCGTCAGATTCACCCAAGAAAAGTTGTTGTGATTAAAGCAGAAGTTGAAAAATTACTAAAAGCAGGTTTCATTTATCCAATTCCATTGACTGAATGGGTATCAAATATTGTTCCTGTTAACAAAAAGCAGGGGACAATAAGAATATGTATCGACTATAGGGACATTAATTGAGCATGTCCAAAGGACAATTACCCTACTCCCTATATTGATCAAATCATTGACGATTGTGCCGGCAGCGAAATTTTCTCCTTCATGGATGGCTTTTCCGGATACAATCAAATCAATATTCTACCTGCTGATCAACCGAAAACGACATTCATTTGTCCATGGGGGACATTTGCTTATTGCAAATTACCTTTTGGGCTCAAGAATGCTGGGGCAACTTTTCAACGGGCCATGTCTTATGCTTTTGATGATATTAAGCACATTGTGCAACCCTATCTCGATGACTTGCCTGCTCATTCATTACATCGAGCCGATCATCTCGTCCATTTAAGAGCAATCTTTATGAGGTGTAGGCATTATCGGATTAGGTTGAACCCCCACAAGTGTGTTTTATGTATTGAAACGGGTCGGTTACTGGGGTTTGTTGTTTCGAAAGTCGGCATTCACGTCGATCCCTCGAAGGTTGAAGCCATTATCAGATTGCCTCCTCCTTCGAGTCTTCGCCAACTCCAAAGTTTGCAAGGGAAAACAAACTTTTTACGTCGATTCATCCCTAACTACGCCGATATTACAAAGGGTTTTACCCAGTTGTTGAAGCATAATACTTCATTCTTTTGGGACGAGATAGCTGAGAAATCTTTTTATGCACTAAAACACGCGTTGACCCATGCACCGCTGTTGCATCCTCCCAACTATAACTAGGACTACTTCTTGTATCTTGCCGCTTCCTATTCCACCATCGGAATGGTGTTAGTTCAGGAAGATGAATTTGGTACTAAACATGTGATATATTACCTTAGTCACACGTTAAATCCAACTGAGCTAAAATACTCACATGTGGAGAAATTGGCATTGGTAGTTGTTCAAGTTGTCCAACGTTTTTGTCATTACATTTTACTACGTAAGACTACAGTTATTTCCAATTGCAACCCTATGATCTATATTTTGACCAAGCAATTGCTGGGGGGAAAGTACTCCAAATGGATAGTTATCCTGCAAGGAGTTCGACGTGGAGTTTGAAAAGTCTAAGTCAATGAAATCTTTAGTTTTTGCGGAATTAATGTGTGACTTCCCGCGTGCTGACACGAAAACTGTGGCGGAGGAGCCCATTGCGGACGAATCCTTGTTTCTAATCAACACTTTAGATCCATGGTATGGGGATATCATCATTTATCTCCAAAACCAATCCTTTCAGCCAGATATTTCACAATCGGACCATCGGAAAATACGATTCCAGTCCCAACAATTTAAAATTATTGGAGATACTCTTTATCGTCATGGGGCGGACTCTGTTTTTCGACATTGTTTGACTCATGAGGAAGCTGAAAGGGTCCTCAATGACTGTCACTCTGGAGCGTGTGGCAGTCATATGTCTGGGTATGCCACTGCCCAAAATATATTGTGCGCTGGCCATTTCTGGCCGTCTATGTTTAAAGATTGTATTATTGCGGTCCGAAAATGCCACAACTGCCAAATTTTTTCTCGAAAGATGCGCGCTCTACCTACTCCTCTTCACCCTATAATTGTCGTTGGTCCTTTTCCCAAATGGGGTATCTATTTTATTACATGTAACCCTCACTCGGCCGGGGTACATGCATATATTATCCTTGCGGTAGATTATTTTACCAAGCGGGTCGAGGCGATGCCTACATTTGAGGCAGACGGAAAAACAATTGTGATTTTCGTATTCAATCATATCATTGCTAGGTTTGTTGTTCCACAAGTGATTATCACTGATCATGGGCATCATTTTCAAAACGTTATGATGACTGAACTTACAGGCCAGCTTGGCTTGCGTCATGACAATTCAACTCCTTATTATCCACAAGCTAATGGCCTGGTTGAAGCCATCAACAAAGTTCTAGTCATCATGATCCGATGAATCATTGGGATTCATCGGTTGAATTGGCACAACATGCTATGTTCAGCGCTGTGGGCGTATCGAACCTTAGTTAAAACGTCAACAGGGTTCACGCCTTTCCAACTAGTTTATGGTTTGGAAGCTGTGTTACCTATTGAGTGCAAAATCCCATCATTGCGAATGGCCATCGAGTTACTTCTAGCCACTTCCGAAGGGGAAAGACGTTTGTTATACTTGGCTCGGCTAGATGAGAATCGACGTGATGCTACATTAGCGATCGAATCTCATGCAAAACGTATTAAAGCTCAGTATGATGGAAATGTGACCCCTCGAAATTTTTCGGAAGGAGATCTAGTCTTATTGTACGATCAAGCAAATGATAAATTAGGCACTGGAAAATTCGTGCCTATTTGGCATGGTCCCTTTGTTGTCAAGCGAAAGCTAGCGAAAGGGGCCTATGAATTGGTAGACTATGACGGGGTCTCTTTAGGTAAACCCAGAAATGGTCTTTACCTGAAGAGGTATTATGCTTAAAACGAGTGTGGAGATTTTTTAGTTAGGTTAGTTTTCCTTCTAGCTGGTGTGTTTTAGATGAAAAAGTGTGCATAGCTTAGGGAGTGAGTTTTTCGTCGTTATTCCTCCTTATCTTGGTTTTACGTTTGATGTCGCAGATGTCGATGCCTCTCCAAACATACATTGGTTTCACTGATGGTGCTTGTCATAGTACACGGAATATTTCTTCCACAGCTTGGGTTATCTATTCGCCCTCTGACGAGTTGGTATATATGCATGGGGTAAGCCTCAGTCAAACAACAAACAACATTGCAAAGTATAGTGCAGTGGTGGAGTTATTATCTGAATCTATTTCATTTGGGATTCAGAGTTTGATAGTGAGGTTAGATTCTAAACTCATTGTATTACAGCTTAATAGAGTATATGCCATTAGAAATCCAGTATTATTGAGATTATTGTTGAGAGTGTGTCTCTTGGAACGTGAATTTGACTATATTGAATATTAGCATATTCCAAGATCTTTAAATACATTAGCAGATGCAATTTCTTCTCAAATGTTAAGTAGACATGTGCAATAATCATACAAGTAAATTTAAAAAAAAAACATTCCATAACATGTTTAACAAGACAAGCTGGTAATAATGATATCAGATATATAGGAGTGTGTCAAAATAATACATCGTCCTCGATCATAGGTTGAAAAACACCTTATGATCGGCAAAAATGATAAGTACAAAAAAGCAAAAATGTCATATGTGACTACAATAGGCGATCATCCCATTACTGGTGATGATCTCGATACGAAACCACTGCATGGGTCACCTTACAAAGGAACCTCCTAAAAGGTCCTGGGACTCCAACCACATAGCGCTGAAGTCGACGAGGGATGTCATCTATACTGGTCTCGGGCATGTCCCCTGTCAGGCGCTCTAAATGTCTCTCCAACTCGGCCAAGGTCTCTGCTGATTCGTCCTGTGGGGCTGGAGCCAGTGCAACTGGTTGTTTCCTCTCGTAAGGCCAGAGAGCGGCTGGTCACCGTGGGCCCACATCTGCATTTGAAACTTTTTACTATCAGTTTTGGGACGATATAAAAACAAGAAAAAAATTAAAATTAGGAAAAATGTTGAAAATGATTTTACGTGCATCATCCCATTGCTCTCCTGGTGGAAGGGCCATGTCTAGGTCTCCACGAAAATCAACCCCAGCATAAGGAAAGTCCTGAATAGCAAAAACCTGGTTTTCCAACCATTGGAAATACTCAAGTTTGAACCGAATGACCTCGGTCCCCTCATCAGGATGACGGGCCATAACTGCAACCCATCGCATCAGTTTGGGCTCTTGAGGAAGCCCAGCTCCAACAGTAAAGTGTTGTGGGATCAGCATCGGAACCCTCTCCAAGCCAAAACTCACAACTATAGCACCATAACCAAAGGTCTTTAGTTGTCCTTTTTTGGCCCTGGTCAATTGGCCCTTCACATTAGCCAACACAGCATCGCACCAGTTGAAAATGGTGCCTCAAAAGAAATCAACTGCCATCCGCATCTCAAATCCAGTGGCAATGTGTAGCGCTGCACTGCCGCAAAGTCTGGTAACTGTGAATGCAATAACCATGAGTTCAGGAAGGGATATGGTTTTGATATCTATCCCTTTGTCCTGGTTCTGGACATTGCAAAACTCTAGGCGGAGGCTCTCGACAGACTGGCCACCTACCCTGGGCCCAAATAGAGTCAAGTGTTCACCCCTCCTGGGAAAACCAGTCAAGAAGTATATATCAGCTGGCTCGATTTTGAGCTGGTTTCCACCAATAAAAAAGCACTGGTCCTGTATACTCCATCTATCAACCAGCCATTGCAAAAAGTCCACCTGGGCCCTCATGCCAGGTATGGCCCAGAACTTGTACAAGCCACATGCCTTCAATGCATCGATCAAAGGTTGATGATTCATCGTGGCGAGGTCCACATCCTCGTGCTCCCGTTCTCGCCAGTCAAGCATGATGTTTATCTTACAATCAAGTAAAAAAAGGCGAATTAGAATATGAAAAATTGATTTCATTGGGTATTTTTTGAGTTAGTTAGGTTTTTGTAAACCTATGCGTGGGGTACGCACCCCCTTGTTAGGGATAGTGCGTGGGGTCCGCACCTTGCCTTCACGGCAGGTGCGTACCACCAAATTTTTGCCCATTGCAAAAAAGTCGGGGTACGTAGGTCCCCTGTGGTAAACTTGCGGGCCCCCGCGCGCGGGTTTTCAAACCTAAAAACCTCCTAAAAACAAAAATTAAACCCTAAAAAACAATTTCAAACGGACAAAAATGAAGAGTAGGATGATGTGGATTACCTGGAGGAGAC
>APFE031632308.1:0-10584 GCA_000404065.3 Pinus taeda | reverse complement strand
AACATTGCAAGACATTCAGATTACATGTACTCCACCCATCTCCATTCTATGTGATAATACAAGTGCCATCAATATTTCAAAGAATCCAGTCATGCACTCCAATCCCAAGCACATACCCATCAAATATCATTTTTTGTGTGAACAAGTGCTTGAACAAAAGGTCAAATTGGAGTATGTTCCCTCTAAAGAAAAAGTTGTTGATATATTCACTAAACCACTGCCCAGAGAGACATTTGAATATCTCAGACAGAAGCTGGGAGTAGTTGTTGCATCATCCTGCTGTTAAAATCCATTTTTTTGAGATAGGTTGTTATACATGAGTTTCATGAAGTGTAGTCGGGTACATACACTGGTTTCTGTGGGCACAGTCGCATATATGAAGGTTTGAGGAAAAGCAGTGAGTCAGACTCAGGAGAAAGGGGCTTGATATGGTACAGTGAATTATCTGCTCTGTTTGATGATGGTTACAATCTACTGATGACATGTGGAAATATGTTGGTTCTCATAAGCTATTGATAGCTTAATTTATATCTGATTAATGATGATGCCTTGATAATTCTTCTGATATATGCAATGATCAGATACGACAGTGAACATCTGGCACAGGTTCAGGGGGAGCATATGCTTCTAATAATGCATTATTGGCATTATTTTAGAAGATCTTGGTACAGATCCACATAGTTTTTTTTATTCAGGTGATTCTTTTTTATGGACATATACAAGTTGATGGTCTGGATGCTGTTCACAGATGCATATGGAGCAGATCACACATGGTGTATGATAGTTTTTGATGACTATCATGGTCTTGTTTAGATTTTTGGTCTCTGTTATATCATGTATATCATTCAATGTAAAGGTCATATCAAGACCCATGATGTAATAATTTGTCTCTGTATGTTGTAGTCTTTTGATGAGTCCCCCACTATGCATGGGAAGGATGATGTAATAATTGCTATGATTCAAGTCTGCTATATCCCCACTTAGTTGGGAGAATGGATGTATGTATGAGTCATTGGTGATAGGGAGGTCAAACTCACTCAATTGAGTTATAGAGTCATGTTATTTTTGCTTGAAAATATTTGCAGACTCTGCATGTGCTCAGGGGGAGCAAGGATGATACAGTACATCTCAGCATGAAAAAATGGGGAGTTTAATCAGAGAATTTAGCATGTTCTTAGGGGGAGAATGATCAATATTCAGCTATTGAAAGTCGCCATTTTGGTCAGTCGTTTTCCCTTGATGTCAAAGGGGGAGAGTGACTTGGTGTTATTGTTGCATCAAGTCCAAAGGGGGAGATTGTTGGCATTATAATGTATGTGTTGTACTTGATGGAAAACCACTTGTAGCAGAACAACTCACATGTATTTGGTAACTAGATGAATCTATAGAAGATATATTAGATGTGACAGTGTGCAAATGAAAGATCACGGTATAGCAGGTAAACAGCAAAGAATTACATATCAGTCTTCAGAAAATGAAGAAAGAGAGGTATACGTAGGTTCACCATTGACCAAGCCATGTATACACGTGGGTTCACTGTATACAAGTCGCATATACATACACATGCACTTTCAAAAAAGGAAAAGCACGTATACCTTGGAAAACTAAGTTTTTGGTCCGAAGTATTTGGTCCATAGTATTTTGATCCATGGTATTGGTCCAAGGTATCTAGTCCAAGGTATTGACCCTAGGTATTTGGTCCAAGGTATTGATCCTTAGTGTTTTTGGTCGATGGTATTGAGAAAGGCCTAAAACTATAAAAGGAGGAGAAGATAATTAGGCCAAGTTGTGCAAGTATCGAATATCTGATGAAGTGTGAGATCTAGTATGCAGGTTATTGGGTTATGATGCATTGTTGGATCTGAACCAAGGATGAACCTTAGCGAATGATGAGGAACTAGATCTAATGATGGTTCGAGATATTAAGGCATAAAATGAACTATCATTATGTGTTTTTTCTCATGAATATTCTAGATCTGAATACTAACGCATATATTATTTTGTAAATGATATGATATGGGTATAACTGAAGTCTAAAATAGTTTCAAAATTATGAACTAATGTTTGCAGATGTATATGTTGGTTGGCTTTGAGAAAAGTGCATATACATGCAGGTTCGACACATGAAAGTAGCGTATACCTTATAAAATATGTTTTAGTTGCTGCTTTTTGCTATTGCAGAGTTCTGGGTTCTGGTTTGGGTTCTAGTTACTGTAGTTTGGTGACAGTAGTCTGAATGATCAGATTGATGGGTTGTCAAAGTGATTGATTGATTCAATTGTGGTTGGTTCAAAAGGTGATTGGTTGATGCAGATATATTTGATTGAATTACACTTATGATGTTGTTGATGGATCCAGTCTGAAAATTTATGAAACATGGTCCCTGGAGGAAGAAAGAAGGTCGTAGCCTTTTGTAGGTCAGAACCTACGAATTAGTAAACATCTCGGCTACTACAAGAGCTAGGGGGTTGTAGCTCCCTTCCAGTAGAAGCTGGAGAATAAGAGAAGGTTGTAGCCTTCTACAGGCAGAAGCCTACGTACTAGTATAAGACTGCACCAGTACAAAAATTGTAAATATATTTTCTTATTATTAAAAGAATACAGAGACGACAGCAGCAGGTTTTTTTCACCCACATTGGGTTTCCACCTTATATCTTGGTGTTCATTTGTGTTGCTTATGTGTGATGCTTTATTCTGCTTTTACTGCACTGTCTAATGAATTCCTTAAGTACAGTTGCATATACACGCTAGTTCACTTAGTTGAAGTAGTGTGTACAAATCAGTTTTGAAAATTAAATTATTGATCTGATATTACTGATTCACCCCCCTCTCAGTATTATTTCCAAGAGAGTGGACTTGTATAATCCTCTTTGATCTTATACAAAGTGTGAAAATTATCATACACTTGCACAAACCATAGGTAAAATATTTACTTATTAGCTCTAAGATGTGCATAATGTATATTTAGAGAATTGTTACTCATGAAAATTTGATCAAGTAGGACATTTTCTTGTTTTCATTGGTAGAGCTTGAATTTCATCTATTACATCTCCTTATTCTCAATCATTTCGGTGATTGAACTTATCCTCGACCTCTTTTGACGCCTTGATAGTTCTAAGTATCTCTTCTATATTTATTATTCTATGCTCATTCAGATCTTCAGGTTGTTATCTTAGTTGAAGATTGAAACCAAGAGATGATGAGTGCCTTGTGAGCGAAGAGAAAAACATGTATCTTATCTACAATTTAGTGACAAATCACCCTCAAATGGCTTGAAATATGAAAAAAACAATATCCTATTAGTGTTTATATATGCCAATGGTGTAATGTTTGAATTTTTTAGCCATTTCAAGAATTTTTCACGTAGAGAAATCTGAGGCTAAAAAAGCTAGTTTTATGTCATCGTACGAAATCTTTTAGATCACTTCTCTTTAGATGGTGCTTCAATAGACCTATTCTCTCAAGGATTGGAATTGATTCCCATGCTTAGAGAACTTTTATGGCAAATGTATGTGGGCACCACTATATTTGTTACCTAGTTTCCCAAATTATTCTCAGTTATGGAAAGCTTGGTGGCAGAAGCAATGAAAAGGTGGAAATGATTAAGAAGTTGAAGAATGTGAATTTTTTACTACCCATTGGATAGTCAAAAAAATTAATACAATTTTGAATGGTAAAACCTTAGAAACTATTGACGAAGTGGATTTCAAAAGATTGCACATGTGCCACACCAAAAGTGCAGTCCACGCACACTATCATCACCATGGTTTTATTCGAACACAAAAAACTTAGTTGTGATGTAGCAAAGGGGGAAATCATGCTTTCTTAGCTTTATGAACAAGTCTTGGAAGCTCTATTTAGAATCACTAGGCTTGAAAAGGAAGAATTGGGAGTTGGAAAATATAACTTATATCTCCTTGTAACAAAGATTCAATGGTTTATCCATGTGGATGGGAGAAGAGGAAGAAATGGAAGTTGGTTATGTTTGCATGGTAAATAGAAAATTATCAAGCTAAATGTCGAGTCTAAACTATGAGCTCCTAGTTGAGATTGAATCAAGTGTATTTTAAATATTATCCAAATAGTCTACAAAACAGATAAAACTAAAAATTTAAAGAGTTGAGTCTTGTTTGTAGCCTCACTAAATCATGTAGCAAAGATGTGAAATGAATTTATCTAGAGTGGGAAAACCATAGACGTGTGGAAATGATAACAAATGACGTGTCTAGAGGAAACAATCATGGATACCCATGAACACCATCCAAGTTGAGTAACAAGGAGTGCCTGGGTGGAGGCAGAGGACATGTCCGTGGCTCTCACATAATCAAAGCCATGCACTCTTGGCTTTGATACCACTCTCAGAATACGCAAATTGAGAGATCAAAATTAGATAAACATGTGATGCTCTTTCTCATTAATAATATACATAAAAATACATCATTTAATTACCCTTGGATTCATCTTCCAAGGTCTTTTGGAATTTTGATGACTCTTCATATTCCCTTGAGACTCTTCATGTTCTTTCTCAAGTGAATGATACAAATTACCATAATCCCTAATGATAGCTCTAATGCTTCTAAAGCCATGCTTTCATTGAGACCTCCTATGTAGTCATGTGTCTAATATAAGTTAGGATTAAACTAAGCCTTTCCTTACAACCGAAACTCTACTTTACCATTGTGTTACATACCTTTCCGAGATAGGGACCCTTAACAATTTGATGTGAAAGTGCATATTTCCATCTCCATGACTCTTTGTAGGAGACCTAACAAAGCAATATAAATTGATAGTGATACTCTTCTTATCACACGAAAAAAATATAACGCAAACAACAGCATTACACATGGATTTTGATTAGACAATAATGAGATAAACAAACACTCTATGGTATGGATCTTGGTTGGATATTAATGTGATGAGTAAATATTTTAGATTTCTCTCACAAGGTTAAGTGTTGAACACAATTCTAATGGATACATTGCAATTTTTATTAAGGCTTCCTAAGGGATGAAAACATTGAAAATTATGTAATAAAAAAATGTTTATTTTTAGGAAGAAACTACAAAAAAAATTCCAACTTCAACTCCCTCTAAACTCGTATTTTCTTTGAAAATTTCAGAATAAAAACAAGATTTGTAGAAAAATGTTTTACTTATTTACTTATATTTTTTTAAATTATTTATGAACATATATTGGGATAATTTTTTTGTTTATTGAGTGCATATAGTTTACATTTTTATTTAAGGATAATAAGTGACCCATGTGGATGTCTACTTTCTTAGATATGGTGCAAACTCTCACTCTACTAAATACTCTAGTTGCTTTGTTGAAACCATAGCCTCTGCTTGGCTCCTATAGATTCAACTACTGGAGGGAGCACCTCCCCTCCTTCCTTCTGACATATCTACCTTCCATGCCCTTGTTTCTTCAATTAGCCAAGAAGTGAAATCACAACCCTCTTGAGTCATGAAGCACTTGGAAGTAATCCAAAAATTCCAAATTCTTCCCTTTTATTCTCAAAATATTTCTCTACAACTCACTAAGAATGATCTTATTGGTTAGTTCACTAGGATTCAGTCTTCCCTACAAGCTATGGTGATTCAAGTAGGAAAAAATTGGAGACTACTGATCAAAGGAAATTTCTCTCTCCTTTTGTTGTCATAGATTTTATGCCCTCTTATTTGAGAAGGAATAATATTGGGACCTAATATTTAAAAGCAGTCCCTCTTTCTTTGGCTCTCAAGGGATCTACTTCAATTGATGGAATTTGGACTTTGAACTAGAAAGTGATATCCTTTTAACAACTCCAATATGGTTTCATCTTTCCCATCTGGCATTTCATTATTTAAATGAAGAAATATTCTACAATATTATAAACACATTATGAAAATACATTGATCGCTTTGAACCATAAGATGGGATGTTCACTTGCGCTCATATTTGTGTAGAGGTGGATCTGAAAAAGGATTTCCAAAATCTCTCCAGCATACCTTGGATAACTAGACTTTCATTCATCCTATTAACTATAAGAAACTTCCCTTTAAGTGCAAAGTGTGTCATTAATATGGCCACTTTTCCAAATCTTTCCCTAAATTCATTTTAGAACAACTATAGGATGATCTATTGAATAATGGTAGTTGAAGAAAAAGTGAACTAGTATGAGATAAGAAGCCCCCCTGTCATCTTGAAAATCCACTATTCACAACACATCCTTAGGATTCATCCATCTCTAGACCATCATCAAGCTCTAAGTCTCACCCAAGAAACAAAGGAACTAGTAAAAATCCTTCTAAGAACATGTATGAAATTTTATTTTAGTTGGAAAAACCTAAAGTTAATAAACAGTAGATATCCCATAAGTGAAGTCAAGAAACCATTTTTCATCCTATTCTACAATCTCACCCTTCCCACAAGGGAATAATGTCCAATCATGAGGATGAGGTTTATTAATTGCCTACTAAGACCCTTTAGTCCTTTGTTCTTCCTCCCTTTCATAATGTTGAATCATTTGATGGACACTCAAATGGGGAAGTAAATATGGACCTTGCTATTAATAAGTTGAGTAGAAATTTAGGGAAGAAGTTGAATAGATACAAGCGAGAAGAATAAGCTGATAAGGACAAGGATTTAGGCACCCAAGCTACAATCAAGTGTATGTACAATAGAGGTGCGTGAAAAACAAGGAACCAAATTGGAGTAATTCCTCCATTGAGATGAAATATTAAAATCCTTGGGAAATGATGAAAGTGATCACTTGGAAAGTGATGGGATTGGGTAGTTCAAGCAAGCTATCATTAGTAAGAGATTTGATCAAAGAAAAATAGCCCCAATTACTCCTACTCCATGACACCAAGTTGGAGGAAAAGGAGGTACTCCATAAATGTAATAATATATGGTGTTTTAGTTTGGGTTGATTTGTGATCTCCCCAGGCACGTTTGGGGGTCTTTGTACCTTTTGGAACTCTTCACTTTTCAAACTAAATTAGGTTTGATGTTATCTTCATTGGTTAGCAGTAACTTTAACTTTATCCTATATCCCCTTTGGTGATCTATGTAATATTGTTATTGTTTACATGTCTCTATTCTATCTTGAGAAAGTAGATTGTTGGAACTCCATCATGGAGTTAATGGAATCAAATTTTGGTTCCAATTGTATTGTAGTTGGAGACTTTAATATCACCCTTCATATCTATGAGAAAAATGGGGGGGGAACATTGATTGGAATCCATATAAGTAAATAATGGAGGATCTTATCTCCTTATTCAATCTTGTGGTTATTAGGCTTGATAAAGAAAAATTTGCATGGACTAATAGTAGGCTAGGTTTAGGGCATATTACAAATAGGATATACCTATTCTTGGTCCATAATTTTCTCTTAGAAATTAGATTCTCTCTTACTTCTCAAAGCCTGGCATGGGTTGGATCTAACCATCATCTCATTTCCCTTTACCATTTCATTTCAATCTATTGTGGTTTCAAGACCACTACTTTCAAAACTTGGTCCTTTAAGTCTAGAGAAAATTGATGGATCGTTTTCTGGTGCACATTTGAGAGAAAAACCTTAAATTTTTATATTTTGTAGCATTGGATGGTTGTCTAGTCTCAAATTTGGTCAAAGAGACTAAGAAACACTAGGATTCCAAAACCCAGAAATCGTTTCTAGAAAATCCACCTAGAAGTAGCTCAATTAAGTCATATAATTAGTAGTTAAATTTTTCCTAAGTCTAACTTAGGGAAAATGATTAATTAACATCAATTCATTGAGAAAGTTGAGATTTCTCTAGAAACTCACATGGATCAACTTGGAAATGATCTTAGTCATCGATAAGGACTTAATCGTGGTCGTTAGTGATCCAACTTGAGATTATAAGAGGAGGTCAATGGAGTTGAGGAGAAACACATTTGAGGTTGAGTTCCTTGGCAGAGATTGAACTTCCCTATTGTAGTGATTCAGCAGAAGGTATTTTGAGCCAGAGAGCAGACGCAGAGACAGTGAGGGGTAGAGATAGTGAGTCTGAAGGAGGATTTCCAGTTCCATATATGCATCGGAAAGTGACAAGAGTATTTCACATTGAGGTTGCATAGGGGCTATGTAGAAGCTTCAGCATAGCAGTTCGATTTAGCTAAGAGGAAGGTCAATTCAGCTTCCAGTGGCCAAGAAAGTCTTCCAAAGATAAGGAGAGTCACTTCCAGCAGCAATAGTGGGCAGGATAGCTTTATCAAAAAGGGTTTCTAACCACACGCGTGAGGGTTTGCATAGAGGCAGCATAGAAGGGCCTATGCAAAGATTGGGTGGCTAATTTTCAAAGGGAGCCAAGTGTCGGGATTACTTGTGGAGAGAAAAAAATTCTCTCTAATTATTTTTGTTAGATATTTGCAAATTGGATAGCCAACTGGGCATCCATAAATTGTACTCATAATTTCACTATTGCATAATAATAAAACCCTCAGTTGTAGCAACAATTTTCCCGCATTGGGTTTTTCTGGGGACAATTATCCAAAAATAATTGTGTCATATTTTTTTTGTATGTGTGCTAGAATTTCCACAGTTACCAATTTATTTCCTCAATGTTTTATTTGTGAATAAATTACAATGTGACTATTTTGTTATTTTTCTATAACAAAATAAATTGCATAATTATCAGTTAGAAGAACTAATTCCAGTTGTTGTGTTTCAAGCGAATTTTCACAAAAACAACAAGTTATCTCTCAAGGCATGGCTAAAATATCAATATCAGTCACCATACAAGGATATTAGCATTTGGTCTTCAAAATTCCCTATTTTTATGGCCCATTCTATATCTACATTCCATACATTATTTCCCTTAAGCCATAAACTTCATGAAAAAAATATACTTTTAATGACCAATATGACTCACATTTATATAATTAAATATAATTACTGAAGTTGAAATGCGACATATGCCTTATCTTAGACTGATTAAGGTTTTTAATTATTGTGTATATTATATATGAAGGATGGTGTGATTCCCAAATGATAAGTGCAAGAAATCAAATCAACTAGACAATATTGATTCCCTGTTGAGTTAAGCTTCAGAATATCCATAGTAATAATCAATATTTGTCAACGTTTCAAATCCTAATGGGGATCCATCATCACGACCATTCTGAATGAATATAATAGAAGAGCTTAATCATAAGATAGATAGCTATAAGATAATTTGTTTTTAAGGAAGATGTATGTCGGCTACTAATAAGTTAAAACCTAAAAATTTTATAATAATAATAATTATCCATAATTTTCTTTCATAATTTATGGTATTTAAAGTTTATTTTTATAGTGAGAGAAATTATTTTATTAAGAACAATAATTATTTTTTATAGTATTTTAAATATTATAAATTTTTAGTGTATATTTTTTTTTTTCTGCATAAAACTAAGCTATTTATATTACATTAACTGAAGCATTACAGTCAAAAATACAGAAGGCCGAGGCCTTGAATCTCCATGGAGAATTCTCTGGAAAACTATGAAAAAAGTGCAGTTCTAACCAGCTCGCCGAGACCAAATTAATCGACACAGTGGCATTTCAGCCAACACACTGGACATTGACATTGCAAACTAATTGACACATTGACACAACAGACACGTTGACACCTTGACACTTGGACGTGCTATAATGCCGACACCTAGACATCAGATAAGCCGACACTTGGAAAAAGAAGGGAAGAACAGAGAACCGGATGTCTGGGTTGTCATTCATCATCCGTTTCATATGGCTCGTCCTCCTTCCCTGGCCGAGGTTCTGTGCTGTTGGCTTCCCGAACTGGCTGATTGCTCCCTTCCTGCATTCTGGCCGGCTGAATCATGGAGGTACTGGCCTCCTTTGTCTGAGGAGGGTGCCTGAAATCTACCTTAGGCACCTCCATGTCCAATCTTGGCACAGTGAGACTATCCCTTTGCCGGCGAGCGTCGCTGCAATGCTCCACCGTGACTGAAACAATCAGTGTGTTGTCCGCAAATGTGCAGGGAATACTATATTTAATCGCAGGGTGCTCTGTATGCCCACATTCCCGGTGTTCCTGGCTCAATTGTCTGTTGAAAGACCGTTGCAGGTGGCCGCTATGGATCCAGGGATCTTCCTCTGAGGAGGCCGGAGGAGTGGCTCTCCTCTGCGTTGGAGGGCGACCCCGTGAACCTCCTCTTCCTCTCGGCCCTCTACGCTCCCCAGACATACTAATGACCCTTACCTGCACCTCTGCAGAAATTCTTCGTCTTGACAGAGGGCGCTCTGTAGCTCTCAGCTTCTGCTCAGGTGTCTGCGCATAGTGCGGGGGAGCCGCCGTCTTATAGTCCGCCATGAGCACCTGACCTGGTGTGGCATTAACGGGCGTCTGCTCTCTGGCTATCATTCCCAGGAATGTCTGTGCCGCCATTACTTTCCTATGCGTCGAATGAACTAACGCCTGGACGGAAATCCTGTGCGTATTTATGGTTCGGGCATGCTGGGGTGTGGTGGCTCGTCCGGGCTGACAACTGCCCATGTGACTTGCCACGCAGCACCCCAGCTGCCATTTACGCCGTTCGATCACCCGCATCCGGGGAAATTAATATTATTAATAA
>APFE031632293.1:9866-25824 GCA_000404065.3 Pinus taeda | reverse complement strand
TTCAAATTTATAAGGTATGTTGGGGATGATTGTATTAGGGGTTATTAATGTTTAGAGCAATAAAGTATCAAGGGGTTAGTGTGTTCATTGGCATGACACAATGAGGGACCAATTTAGGAAGGGGTTAGTGTGTTCATTGGAATGGCATAATGAGGGATGCATTTAGGAGGGGGTTAGTGTGTTTGGTGTCATAATGTATTATGGAGTCAGTTTATTTGGGGTTATAATGTATTAGGGGGTCAGTGTATTTTAGGTCACAATGAGGGGGTACTTATGTCAATATGCAACAATGTTAACGCTCCTAGGTATTAGGGGTTATACAATGTTTGGGATAATATTTATTGGGGGTTATTGTATATTAGGGGTTATTTTATTCATTGTTATAAGGTGTTAGGGAGTGAACATCATGGGTCAAAGGTGTTAAGGGACTATTGAGACCTTAGATAATTTTTTAAAAGTTTCATTGGAAATGACTTATTATCCTTGTACTCAAACTTTGGATGCAATCAATATTCCTAGATGATTTAAAGTTATTTAATTCATTTTCCTATCCATCCTTATTACTTGGAATGCAAATGAATGTTAAGGATGCTTTATTGTAAATTAAGTGATGGTACTTTTCCTTTAATGTATTTTCCTCAACAACTCAATATTGTTATCCTCTTATGATAATAATGAATGGGATCTCAGAATATCCATATTTGTAGATTTAGTCTATCATAGTTACTTATATTTATGAATACTTCATTAATCTCTTCATTTGTTTCATAGGATTATCCTTTCTTATTTCTCCATTATTCTATTCTTATGAAAGTAACGATAGTTGAGCAATGTGATAAGTGTTTGAATTTCAATTATGTATTGTTGTTCTTATTTGGATGTGCAATAATATATTGCATTGAGTTTTTGTTTTATTCCCTTAGTAATTAACATAGGCATGCTTGGGTTGTGAGAAAGTCATGGGAGTTTTTAATGTATGTCTCTTGAAAGGATGATATTTTCTTTCTATTATATATTTTCCCTCTTCAACGTTCTTCATCAGAAGAATATATGAACTAGCACTTGCCTCTTATTCAAGATTGTTTTATGAGAATGGCCTCAATATGCTAAATGGTGCCTTTCATCAAAATGGCATCAATAGGCTAAATGGTGCTTAAGTGTCCTAGATTAGTGTTGGTTTATGTACAATGATGTGGCTATCTATTCTCACTTTCAAGGTACACTAAAATATAATGGTGGTGCATCTCACCTTAAAGGGATTATTAACAATTTTATGAAATCATTTGAATGCTCATGTATGGACCATTAATGTTATATGTTTCACATGAATGCTTATGACAAGATGATTATTTAGTTTTTTCTATAATTTCAATTAGATAACTAGTTTGGTTTTGATGATATATGAAATTTTTTGGATCACTTGCAATTGAATAGACATAATGTTTCAAATATTGACTCACTTGTAGTGACATTACCACAATCTCTTAGCCCAATTGCAATGGTTTGATGGAAATATTTTCCTTTTGCATGTCACATTTTTGCCATGAATGGTTATTATTAGTGGCATCTAAATCATATGTATACAATAGTGAAAGTAGTTTCACTGAAAGAACTAGATGCATGATAACACGTGAAATTTTTTAATTGATTTATCAATTGATCCCATGCATATGATAAAGTGGAGACTTCAAAGTATTTTCAACTCGAGAAGGGCTTACAATGTATCCCTTTGTTAAATTATGAAAAGTTGATTGGAAATGTTCCATCGCTTATTTATGGAGTTTTAAATGGTTTATATTAGTGGCATGCTTAATGTGTATAAGGATCTCATGGTTGGTATTCTAATACATGGCATTAAAGGTTTGCATGGACATTCATCATAGTAATGAAATTATGAAGGAGTTTTAAATGGTTTATATTAGTGACATGATTAATGTGTATAAGGATCTCATGGTTGGTATTCTAATACATGGCATTCAAGGTTTGCATGGACACTCATCATAGTAATGAAATTTTCCTTGGTCATGTATATAAGTGTTATCTGAATGCTTCATGACTCAGGCTTGACATGCATATCATTGGACAGTTATTGATCTTGAGGATTGAATCTTTATGCATAGCCTCATCTATCTTAGTTTTATTTATGGAATAAAACCTATCATATTATGCACTCTAAATTTTGAAGTTAATAAATACATATACTTGTTTCCATTAGGATCATGGTCATCAAGCAAGTACCTCTAAACATATTAACATGAGTGTAATTTTCCTTGAATTTTTTTGGATCACTCGTACTTGGATAGATGTAACGTTTTCAAACATCGTCTTGCTTGTAGGGACAATACCAAAATCTTGTAGCCCACATTGTAATTATTTGATGTAAATAATTACTTTTTTGTGTCATATTTTTCTCCATGATGGTTTCTCTCAATGGCATGTTAATCCAATGCATGTACTAGTGAAATTAGTTTTTCTCAAGGAGCTCCATGCATGATAACAAGTGAAACCGCATGCATGGTACATGCATTCAATTTTTCTTTGATCGAGTATTACTTTGTTTTTGACCAAAAAAAATTGCAGTCTCCATAGTTTATTATTATGGATTGAATAATTTTTTTTTTTTAATATCTAAAATTATTTATCTTTAGAATAAATGATTCCTCAATTATTTAATTCTTGCCCTTTTTCTCTTGTTGTCTAGCAATCAGCCTTTGATAAGGTTTATCATGTTAATTCCATCCTAGGTCAGAAAAGTTTGAGTCTTAGAATTCTAACATTTCAATGCTAAAATTAAATCATCCTTGGTGTGGTGTGTGGGTTTCATTGCCAAAATTTCTATGTTGGTCGACTTGGCTTGTAAGAAATCAAGTCGTATTCAAAGATGGAACACCTTTTTTTATCATAGAAACCATCAAGGCTTAGTGTCTTACCAATGAATCTTTTGCTGCTAAAGGCATTAAATCTTTAGAATGAGAAGATTTATCTCCAGAGGAAAATAAATGGATCGAAATCCCAATCCTATCTGACCATGCTATCAACTTTATTTCTAGGCCCAAAGAAGACTCCTTCATGCGTCTTAAAATGGGGGTCGAAAGTTTCAAGTCTGAAAAAACTACCAATCATCATATATCATGTGTTTTGATGGAGCCTAAAAACGAAATTTAGGGGTGGCAGAAGCGAGAGGGGTTAATTTTAGCCCGAAATAATAAGAGGTGTATAACTTTGCTTGGGCCTAGGAACAATAACAAACAACCAAGATGAATTATGGGCACTTTGGAAAAATTTGGACATAACCATGAGCAAAAGAGTAAAGAAATTAATATTCCTTGGAGATTTTATGTTTGTCATAAGGAAAATTTCCAAGGTGATATCTAGAAGCCTCCCAAGCCTCCCATCAATCGTTCATCAGATTTCCCTCCTGTGCTCAAAATTTGAAGAAATTACATTTCAACATATACTTAGGAATCTAAATGATGAAGCATATAGGCTTTCCAAGCGTGTCTCTCATCTTGATCAAGGAATGCTATAATTCCATGATGGAGCAAGGTCAAGGGCTTCAATCCCATGAAGGTAATAGAAATTAATGTGAATATTCGGGAGGTCACTTCGTCTAAAACCCAATGTTAACAAATTAAGGAGAATTAATATCGATCTCCAAGTGGAATTCCATTCTCTTTCGATGGAAAACATAGGAGGACTATTGGTACCATTCTATGACCCCTTTTTCCCTCCCAAAACATGACCATTTCCTACCTCTTTTCATCATTTATCCCTCAAATGCCTTGGAAATTGATTAATTAATAGTTTTATAGTTGTTGAATTGCATTTAAATTGATTTAGGGGTTTTGTGTTAATAAATTAGGATTTTTGGCCTAAATAACTACAGGAAGTCTCAACAACTTGTAAATGGATTATCGTTTGACATGTGGCATGACAGCCAGGTGTTGATGCCTCGAAAATCGCTGCAACAACATTGGGGAAACCACCCGGTCCGGACCTTAGTACAACTCCTTTTCCGTTTGGGATAGTGGCTTTGACTAGGGATAAGGGGACCAGTTTCCCACAAATAGATAAAATGGGATGAGTGAATGTTTTATAAGTAACACTAGTGATAGGTGAAAGGATGATACTATTGACAAAATATAAATAAATTAAACTATCCCGGGAATGTATTGAGATCTAAAGCGTAGCTTTTGATGCTCTATATCTTAAAGATAAACATATAGATGACTGTATCCTTAAGGCATAGATATTGAATTATTTAGGATTGTTGTGTTTAAATAGTTAAGCGCAACGATTTAAAGCGATATTACTACACTTTACACATGTATATCATCAACATATGCATGATTAAAAGTAAAGGCATATCATATAAACACCCAATAGTGGAATGAACAAGATTTGTTGTTATAGCGCATGCATACAATCAACGATAGCAAGATAATTACATAACAATTCACATACGCAGAATGACTTCAGACAAAGATAGAAGTACCATTTGAGTTGTAGGCCAATCGCAGATATCAATCGCTATGTGTGGCTTTTTCCCTTAATGCATAGACATTCCTCAATCAATGACAATAGTGCACATTTGTATCAAGAAATTTCTCCATTAAAGTAAAAGCGACTGGTCGAGTTTCATAAAATAATAAAGGCTGAAGCACAATAGTGCAAACTTCAGTCTGTTAAGTCTATTACAAAATTTTACGACCCTTTCTAAAAACATGAAAGGGTCTATAAATACTATGCTAATCTAAATATCTATGAAACAGAAATGCTAACTAAGCTGATATCAATAACTTCTTGTTGCTATTTCTGCTGGCGATCTAAGGAGCTGGAGGATGATTCATTCTGTCGGCTGCTTTCCTTTGAACCTGAGTTGATTGATGGCAAGCATTGGCTCAATTTCAGGAGTTTTGTTGAGCTGCGAACTGAGCTGGGCAGTGTAGGTGGCGTCTTGGATGTCGGGGATCATACATTGAACGGCATCGGTTAAGCATTTGAGGGCGGTTCTTTGTTCATGAGGCTTGATTAGGAAATGCCAATATGTTTCTATGCTTAAACTGTTAACCCCGACAATTAACCTTCCTCTGCTTTCTAACTCTGGATAACACGTTTGCTCCAATGTATTCGCTGTAGTAACCTTTCCGGGTGTACACTGAGAAACGATGTTTGCTATGTAGAGTGTATCGTTAACTAGATCAATCAAATTGTTAGAAGTCAATCTACACCTTGAAGCTGCCCTTTCTGCCTTTAACACCTGTGTGTGCCACTCCGTGAATAGTATATCCTTATGAACTTCAAGTATTCTTGGCAAATTGGAGGCTTTTCCCAACTTCGAATCCTGCCATTCGAGGTATGTTGTAATCGCTTCATCGGCTTGATTCAAGTCATCCCTTGCCTTTTCTACCTACTCATTTACAGCTGTAGTTAATTCGCAGAGTGGTTCCGCTTGAGAGAGGTATTGAGCCAAGAGTTTAACTTGCGCTATAAGCGCATTGTTGATTAACATCGCCTCTTTTCTGAATTCCATTATCTGCAAATCTCCTTTGATATTCTCTAGCTATGCTGTAATTTGAGCGATATGCTCATCCTTGGTCTTTAATAATTGCTCATTCGCCACTTTTAATTGCTCCAAAGCCTCTGTCAACTCATTTTGTTTCTGGATCGCTGCCTGATTAATGTTATGTTTCTCCTCCTCCCATTGCTGAGCCAATTGGCTATTTATTTGTTGTTGTTCCACTAACTGTTCGCCTGCGCGCGCTGTCCGTTTTTGTTGTTCTGCTAATTGTTCATCGGCTTGTATTACCCTCTGTTTTACATCCGCTAATTTTGTTTGCAGTGTAGAGATTTCCTGGTCTTTAGTCTTTAATAGAAGACTTACCTCTGATGCCCTGTCGATAGTTGCAGCTGAATAAGCTCCAGCGTACTGTGACAATTTAGTTAGGTCATTGGAGGGATCCAGTTTCTCCTTCCACACTACATTGCCCATGACCGTTTGTTCTGGAAAGATGGAAGGTTGATCAAGCCTTCGTCTCTTTCTTGATCGCTTTACCACGGCTCTGTGCCTTGGGCTGTAGAAGACATCCAATGGAAGAATATCTTCTACTTGTAGAGTGATTTGGTCGCTAGGACCTTTCGGAATTATTTCCACATCCTTAGTTTTAGGTGGGCCGTTGGTTCCGCTCAAAGCCTGAGATGAGGTATCATCCTGTACACTGCTGCTTTTAGGAGTATCAGTATTCTGTGAGTCTTTTCCTCCACTGATAATGGTGCTGAAATGCTGCCATTCCTTTTGCAGTTCAGGGTCTGTAATAGCACCCTTATTAGTATCGGTGGTGGTTTGCTTAGACTGGGACTCCTTTAGCAATTGTTCTTGTTTTTCCTTTTCTTGTTGCTCCTGTTCCTTCTGCCTACTCTCTTCGCTGGTTTTCCTCGTGCTCTTTGTGCTGTCTATCTTCCTCTTCTTTCTTTGAGCACTCCTCCTGCTCTTTCTTTGAGCGCTCCTCCTGCTCTTTCTTTGAGCGCTCTTGTTGTTCTTTCTTCAGTTTCTCCTCTCGATCTTTCTTTTGTTGTTCCTCCTGCTCATTATTATTGGCCTTCGTTGTATCAGGAGGTCGCTTTGTCTGTTGTTGGCCAGGCTCGCTTGATGATGCTGCTTTGGTTGGGATTAATAAATCTAGAGGCAGAGTTTGCAACCTCTCCTCCCTGAGTTTATTAAACTCAATTAACCCTTCATCGTTGTATCGCATCTTAGCGAGTTGTTTGGCTTGAAATATCGATTCGGCTACAGAGAAAACATCATCAAACATATCTTCCTTATGATCAAATGTCGCTAATTTGGCATGTTCCAAAGCGGCATATGCAGTTCGCTTTGGGTCAAACGCTCTGTTTGGAATTGTGGCAAGATTTAGAGCTTGCATCTTGTTGGCCTCCTTTTCCGCATGTTTTAAATCATGCAGGGTGAAGACTCCACATCTGAAGGGAAAAGTAGGCCATCCCCTTTTCTTCTCCTTTTTGAGAGTCTGTGTGGTGCTCTCAGCTGAAATTTGGTAGGCAATTTCCCTTGCTAGCAGTTTGTCAGGAACATATAGGGGGAGGACATGAGGATTGGCTTGGCTGCCAAAGACTCTAACATAAGTAAAATACTCTTCACCAAACCAACTACCCACTGCTGGCAAGTCAAAAGAGGCTAGGTAGGAGATCCTTGGAATAGGCTTATCAAAAATTGCATAATAAACAGGAACCATGAAACCATTACAAATCTGATATATGTGGCTTTTATGGGATGACTTCTACATCTTGCGATGGTAAATATGAATGGGCGAGGGGTCCTGTGCGGTCCACCTCCAACCAAGAATAGGGAATTCAGAATTAAAACACAAGGTATCCAATATATATGCACTGTAGTAGAACGGAGGAATTTTCCTCTCAGTGACTCTAGTTTTGTTCCTAAAGTCACTAACAGCTAATGCTAGCTTATCCGAAAGGATAGTTGCCCAATCCATAATCGTGCTGTTTACTGCCGCCTCCATGAGAGGAACCATTTCAATGGTAAAAATGGCAGAGTCGTGTAAACCCCACAATCTACACATCATTATACCGGCGTAGCAATAAGGAGAACACAAAGAGTCGACTGAGTACTTACCGGAGGATTCATGCTTGTGCTTATTTGGATTCTGCCTCCAGTCCTTGATAGGTTCGGACTCAATCTCGTTCTCGCTTGCGAATTTCTCCAAAAAGGCGCTATTATATATCTTCTCTGGCTTAGGCAAATGATACATTTGCCTCAGATCTTCTAGCTTAAATGACCCAAAAATCCTCCTGTCCTTTGCGATGAAAGTTCGGTCTGTGATGGGGATTTCTTCAATTGCCCATTTCACGACATCGGTATATGGGAGCATTTGCTCCCTTGCCGTTATCCTATGGAGGAAGGAATCGGCCAAATCCTTGAGAGTGCACTCTGATTTCTTCAATGAATCTGCGGTAGCTTCATCTACCGCCTGCGTTGGTTTCTCGGCCTCTAACAAATCATAAGTTCCTTGCCAAGTTGTTCTGGCAAGGCCTGCGCATGTTGTGTCGGATATCAGGCCCTTTTTGTTGTTTACTACTGCTTGTGGTGCAGCTGGTGGATTGGAAACACCTGCAACTTTCTTCGAATTTTTACCCATCGTGCCCGAATTCTTTTGTAAAACTGTATTCTGCACAAAGAGGCGATTTTGGCGTAACACAGAGATAGCAATAAAACTCACAGTTGATAGCAAATGAAAAGATGAACGTTGATATACTTTGCTTTTGTAAAACCGGTGCGGAGACAATCTACAGGCAGATCTTAGGACATGGATTCATTAAGTGACCGTATAGAGCCTGCCACCTTATAAATGCCCATTATACCCATATTTGGTTGAAAGATCTCTTAAAGCATGCAATGGGCGTATTGGCGGTCGAGCGGGAGTGATTATGCCTTAATTATCATTAAATCGAGCTTTCCAATCACTTTAACGGCTTTTTTATTGAGAACCGTGCCTTATCGCATTGCATCGGGAGGGGGCGCATGACTGGCTTTAACAATGCTTTGAGTATTTCCGATCGTCGATTGCGATATCGCATCGGCGAAAGGCATATGCGCATTAAGGATGAAACGAGGAGACCCGCCGATTGCCGATTGCGATATCGCATCGGCAAAAGGCATATGCGCAATGCTTGTAAAAATAAAGGGGATGTGTTGATTGCCGATTGCCGATCGCCGATAGATTATCACATCGGGTCATTGATATGGGGCACTTAAGTGGTGGTTTTGGGTATCGCCGATCGCCGATCGCCGAACACTATATCGCATCGGGGGAAATCCTTTAGCCATTTGGTGCATCCTTCATGTTATTGTGATATGCGATCTTCCGATCGCTTTATCGCAATAACCGAATATTCGCTTTATTTCCATTTTTAAATGGATATTGCTTTTTAAAAGGGTCATTCATAAAGCGCTCCTTTGATTATCGGATTTTTACAAAGTAAAAGTTTTGATATCAAATTTTATTTTTAAAGGGACCTATTTCATATTTTAATGTTTTTATGAATAAAAATAATATGAAATGGGGGGTTGTTTGCATAGCACAACAATTGGCGATTCACTGGAAGAACCAGTTATCTCTGGAAAAATCAAAAATGCTTTAAAACTTTTTGACAATAGAGTTCCAATTATAAAGGAAAATTCTGATATAACTAGGTATATATGCATTCTGAATATCATAGAAGTAATTCTGCTAACTTCCTCCTTTTGCTAATTTAAAATTGATACATTTAAAGTTTCAAATAATCCTTTGTTGGTTTATAATGATAAAAATAGAAACATCCTTCCAAATCAGCTTTTATAGTAAACTCGTCCGTCATAGGTAGAGCCTCTGCTGCCAACAAACGTTTATAGTCTCGACAGGGATACCTTTTAACCATGTAATTGTCCATTGTCCCATCCAATTAAGAGTATGATTATCAGAATGAATTCAAGACATGCTTTCATATTTTGTTCATCTTTCTTTTTTCTACCATTGGCAGGATAAAAAGTCATTGTCCTGGTTTGGTGGCCAGCTATTGACAATGCCACTCACTGGTAGTAGTTTAACTGAACAAGCTAGCTCATGATGAGACTCCTTGTCTTGAAATTTCAAGCCATTACCCTGTTTTGATGGGCAGTATTGGTAATGTCAGCTAAACCATTTCCCTATGAACGTGGTAAGCAGGCTTGCAATAAGACCTCTTATCTTTAATATCTTTATATTTTAGAATTACACTCTGAAAAATCATCATCTTTAATGAATGGGGTGGACAATTACTTATTTGAGAATTGATGGATGACAGGTTAAGAGTTGAAGATGCTGATATTGAATTGACTTCCATTTCTAATATTAATAACCTTTTGGGGCCAACTTGAAAACAGAAAATAACTCTCATTACTATTATGCTCTAAGGAGGAGTTGATCAAACTTAATTTGTGATTTCAGAATACAATGATACCTAATTTCCCAAAATTGTCCCTTTTGGTTGAAAGTTCTATTACTTGAAAGCAAATATTCATGATATTTCTATGAGACAACCTTTTCAAATATAGTGAAAGGTCAATGGAATATGCCTTTAAACTTTATTTCCTAAAACCTACAAACTAAGGAAAATTCTATAGAAACAAAAAGGAGAAGGGGTCACCTTCTCAATTGAAGAACTTTTTTAGGATAAGGCCATTTACAGGGAGAGACTCCCTCACACCTGTTAAATCTTGCAATAGAAAGGTCGAATGGCCTATTTTCTCACAAATCTGAAATGGTCCAAGCCACAGCTTTTGGAACTTGGTGTGTTTTCCCTTGTCCTCATGGGCTTTATCCCATTTCAGAACTAAATCGCCAACTTGGAATTGTTTTGACCCTGATGTAGCTGAATCAAAAGCTGCTTTGATGATTTGCTGATGCTTGGCATGGGTATCCTTGGCCTTTTCTCTCTCTTCTTCTAGTTTTAGGATCTGATCATATCTGAGCTGAATAGAAGAGGAAGGAGCTTCTTCTATGAACTGCACTAGGGCTAAAGAGGGTAGAACAAGATTTGTAGGCAATATGGCTTCCTTTCCATATACAAGATTGAACAGAGAGGTTCCTATGGAAGCCTTCTGTGTTATCCTATCAGCCCATAATGCGAAGACTAAGGATTTATGCCAATTCCTATGATTTTGTCGATTGTTCGTTTGATAATTTTGATCAGATTCTTGTTAGTTGATTTTTCCAAACCATTACCCTGAGGATAGTAATTAGCGGAATATTTTAACTTAAATCCTCTTTTTATAGCAAAATCAATCATAGAATTGCCTGAGAAATAAGAAGCATTATCGAATACAAGAGCAGTTGGAACACCAAACCTGGTAACGATGAATTGGTCAATGAATTCAATGATTGCTTCAGAATTTGTTGTCTTCAAAGGGACTGCCTCAACCCACTTAGTGAAATAGTCGGTAGCAGTGAGAATGTACTTATGCTGCTTGGAAGAAGGTGGATTAATTTCCCCGATGATATCCAATCCCCATTGATCAAATGGTTGTTCAAGGTTAACTGGTTGTAGAGGGAAAGCTGATTTTCATTGTCTCCCACTAGCAGTTTGGCAGTTGAGGCATTTCCTCACATACTCATGGGTGTCTCTAAAAAGAGTTGGCCAATAGTATCCAGCATGAATAATCTTGTGAGCTGTTGTGTCAGCTCCAAAATGTCCTCCTGCTGGTCCATCATGTAACTCCTGCAACACCTTTTGGGCTTCAGTTTTCTCAAGGCATCTCAGCAAAATAGAATCATAATTCTTCTTAAAGAGTACATTATCAATAATTGTAAAAGTTTTGGATTTCAACCTGATGGCCCTTTTGCTTTTGTAAGATAAATGTGGAGGAGCATGACCATTCTTTAAGTAAAAAATCAAATCTGCATATTGAGATTTAGAGTCAGTAACACTTATCTGATTGATTTCTTCAGTTGGACCAGTGTTGCTTGATTCGGGAATGTTGGAAGCTGCTGCCAATATCCTACAAAAACCTTGGCCCCTAACAATCTTTGCTGGCCTAATTTCTAAGTCATATTCTTGAAGCGTTGTGACCCAATTTGCCCTTTTTTCACCCAGCTCTTTTTGTATTAACAGTTGCCTAACAGCTGGGAAAGGAACTATTACTTTTGTATGGGTTTTGAGAAGGAAGGGTCTATAATGTTTGACTGCTTTAAACACAGCGAAAGCTTGTTTCTCTACATCAGAGTAATTCAATTCGGCACCCTGTAGATTTGAGCTAAAAAATGAGATGGGCGCCTCCAAATTGTGATCATTTAGTTGGGTAAGTACTGTTGCATATGAAGAACTTGATGCGATAGTATACAAGGTGAAAGGATTGGAGAAATTTGAAGTAATTAAGGAGGGGGCGTTGATAATGGATTGCTTTATCATATCAAAAGCTTCTTTTTCTATTAATCCCCACTTAAAGACTGAATTTTTCCTAATCATTGCCTGGAGGGGAAAAATAATATGAGAAAAATCAGGTACAAACCTTTTAACAAAATTTATCTGGCCAAGAAATGACTGCATCGATTTCTTATTGTGCGGGAAAGGGATCTCAGAAATCTCTTTGATCCTATCGGGATCAATATAAATGCCATCCCGGGAAATAACAAAACCCAGGAGTTTCCCTTGATCCAGAGCAAAGAATTATTTTTTGGGGTTAAGAGAAATTCCATACCTTTTACACCTTTGAAAGATCTGGTTTAAGTCATGTAAATGATTAGACCTCTCTTTAGAAAACACAGTTATGTCATCTAGGTAGACGACCACTGTTTGATTTATCAATCCCCTAAAAGCAGTGTCCATAGCTCTTTGGAAAGTCGCTCCTGCATTTATAAGTCCAAAAGGCATGTTTTGATATGCGTATGTCCCCCATTTTGTTCTAAATGTAGTTTTAAGCTAGTCATCAGGATGAACCAAGACCTGGTTGTATCCTGAAAAACCGTCTAGAAAAGACATCAATTCAGAACCTGCTACTGATTGGAGTATTTGCTCCATAGTAGGCAATGGGAAATTTTCTTTTAAACTTGCTCTGTTTAGATTCCTGAAATCAATACAAATTCGAATGTCGCCATTCTTTTTCCTGACAGGCACCATATTAGAAACCCAATTGGAATGTCAGACTGGAAAGATAATCTTGGCTTTAAGGAGTTTGTTAAGCTCTGACTTAATCTGGCTTTCCAAATTTGGGTGTATTTTCCTTAACTTCTACTGAATGGGTTTTTGATCGGGAAGCATTGGAATTGTATGCTGGCTAATCGAGGTGTCATAAGTCCTTAAGTCATCATATTTCCAAGCAAAAATGTGTTTATTTTTTCTTAACAGTTTAACAAATGCTTCTTTCTCTTCTACAGAAAGTCCTAATCCTAAATTGACATTCTGAGGAGCTAGCTCAGTACCCAAATTAACCAATTCAAACCTCAGGGTGGAGCTTTGGATCTTTGTATTAGTTACAGGTCTAAACCTGTCTTTTATATCATAAAGATCCTCAAGTTTTACCACAGGTTTAGGAATTGCATTTTTTTGAGGGGTTTCCTTTATTTGGGAGTCATGCTCATCCTCTTCAATAATTTGGTTGTCGTAAGACTTTTCAGAAGTCAAGAATTGTAGAATGTCATTGTCATGATTAAATACTCTCCAATTAGTGATTTTATCAGGAATTGAAGGTCTGAAAATCAACTCTACAGAAAACCTATCAGGGATGTAGTCTTCTGAAGGTAGGAGTCTAGAGGCTACGTTGGCTAGTAGGTCGGCAGCTGAATTCTGGGACCTAGGGATGGAGGAAATGTTAAATGCTAAGAAATGTGATGTAAGGTCTTGCACAAGCGATTGGTAGTGTTTAAGGTGATTGTAAAGGCAATGAATCGCGTTTATAACCTGCTTAACAATAATTTCTGAATCGCCGAATACTTTAAGGTATTGCACTTTAAGGCCGATTGCTTTATATAAACCCTGAACTAGGGCTTCATATTCGGCTGTGTTGTTAGTGCATTCGAATTCTAACCTGCAAGACAGCATTGTATTTTCTCCATGTGGACTAACCAAGATGCATCCTGCTCCTGAGCCTTCGGAAGATTTGGAGCCATCAAAATACAAAGACCAAAATAAAGGAGTATTAACATTCATATTTACAGTTTTCTCATAATCATTAAAACACCTGGACTTATCTGATTGTGAAAAATTTTCAATCTAAGATGTAAAATGATTAACTGAGAAAGGGGAGGGGTTGCAACAAAGTTACCAAAGAATGATTCTGAATGAAATAGTTGCCCAAATTGTTGTTGTTGAAAGCCACAGGATGGTTTTTCCCTGTTTCAAAAATCGGTAACGTATGGGTCATATGTTTTCTGACCTACTCTTTAATTTGATTTGGCTTACCTTTATAAAGGAAAGCCACATGTGTGACCATCCAAGTAGAAATGTACCCATGTAATTTTTCGGACCAGTCTCTACTCAAAATCAAACCGTAAAACTCAGGTATATCGGCTATAAGAATGTCAATCCTTTGTACTATTCTGGGATCAACTGACAACCTGATGGTTACAGAATTAATTTCTCCAACAACCTGTACCTTAGTCCTGTCTAATTGAACAATATGAATGGCAGACTTCTGGGGTTCTATGTTCAATTTGGAACAAACTGAAGCTGGCATTATGTTAGAAGATGCTCCTGAGTCAATTAAATAGATGTGTAGGTTTCTGTTGTAGATTTCATAAGTTAGGAGAAATGGTGGAGTATGAGAGCTTGACATGTCCCCTATTAAGACTGAATCTGTAGCTTCAACCATACCTGGAGGGGGTTGGCCTGAATCATTAGCAGCTTTTGAACTAGGAAGGGGAGTAGAAGGAACAGCATTCAATTCCTTAAGAAGTAACTTTTGCTGATGCTTTAGCTTGCTAAGCTCAAACATGGTTATGTTGGCTTTGGTCTTTTTCATGTCATCAACAATGTTATATTCCATTGAATCGGATACCACTAACGTCTTAGAAGTTGTAGGGGAAGTAGAAGTTGAGGGCTGGTTTTGAGGGACTACTGCACGTGGTTTCTTTGGAGGTACTTTTTCCTTTGTTGTAGTAGCACCTGCGCTCCTTTTCTTTGAAGTTGCCTGGACAGGTTCAGAAGTACTTTTACTCCTGATGGTGACTGGGAAGGCTTCTTCTTCATTATCAGTATCAGGATCGGGGAGTATGAAATCCCACATTCCATGACACTCAGCTACTTCTTCTTCATCATCGGTTGGCGGAGTTGCTTCTTCTTCTTCCTCTTCCTGGTCTGAATCTGCATTAGATATGACATTAGGTGGCTTTGTTTCTATTTTCTTATAAGTCCTAAAAGGTCTTTTGTTTGAAGTTTCGGCCACCTGTTTCTTTATGTCAATCATTTCGTTGGATAATGTTTTCAGGACCTTTTGCAATCCTTCCATGTCATACGGGTCTTTTGGGCTTTTTTTCTTGGAGTCTTCTTTAAAAGAAACTTTTTTAGCTTTTCTGTCTTCCAAGGCACCTTTCTTTTCTAAGGAATTGAAGTGCTTTCCCACATCAAGTGCTTCTTTCATGTTTTCTGCTAAGGTAGGTTTCCTAGCTCGATCTACGAAAATGGCTATTTTGGCAGGTAGGGTAGTGATATACCATTCGCTTCGTATTTGTTCACTTGGTTTGGAAGCTGTAGGGATTTTGTTGAGGAGTTTATTGAAGCGGGCATTAAATTCCTTTATGGGTTCCCTATGTTCTATTCTCAGGTTGGAGAGATCGTTTATTAAAGTTGCTAAAGACCTATCATCTCCATACTTAGTAAGAAACTGCTCTTGGCATGTATCCCAACTGGTAATAGAACCAGAGGGTAGGGAGAAATACCAGGATCCTGCTGATCCTTGCAAAGTATAAGGAAAAAGCCTGACAACAACATCTTCTTGCGTTACCCCTTTTAAGTTGACCGACAGCATGAAATTATTAATGTGTTCTTCGGCCTAAGTTCCATCATCTGGGTTAAATTTAGGGAGCCACTTTTCAGGTGCATCTGGTAAAGGATGCAATGGCGCAGGCATATTGACCGCGCTGGGCCTGGTCCATGGATCTACCATTGTAATAGTACCGGTGGTTGATACTACTATTGGGATTCCAGACGTATGGGAAGCAGATGATACTGAAGGGTGAGCAGATTGAGATGTCGAGGCTTCTGTTCCCTGGTGTTCAACGATATGTAATGGAGGAGTGGGTGGTTGACTTTGCAGATGAGGAGATGAAACGGATGATGTGGAAGAAAGTTCTTCACTATCAGACCCTTTGGTATGTTTCTTGGCCCTTTTCCTTTCGGGTAAAGTGAACTCAATGGGTTCGATACGAAGCTTTCCGCTTTGGAGTCTGGTAAGTGGGTGAGATATATTGAACTG
>APFE031632292.1:0-12515 GCA_000404065.3 Pinus taeda | reverse complement strand
AGCTCAAAAAGAGGTGTTCTTAGCTAATTGGGGCTTTCTAAACACATTGGTGTAGGTATCAGGAGACATAGAGCTTTGTAAAACAATTTTTTTCCTCATTGGACTAATATAGAGGCCCAAGCCATCGAAGCTAGACCAAGGAGATGTAGCCTAGGAGGGGTGAACTCCTTCATTAAAACACTTTGTTAAATTGTTTCTTTGATGGTTTTCTTTGAATGTATGTTGTTCACTACTTTTTTTTAGGCTATTTTTCTCATGAATGTCACTTTAAAGAAAAGGAAATTTACCTGATTGTATCTATCAACAACTAAGGAAACCTCAACACAAGAAGAAATAAGAAAGAACATGTTTATAAATTTGTAATTGTTATTAGCACCAAAAAACTAATCATAAAAAAATAGATCAAAGACAAATAAAGGCCAAAAAACATTTCTACCCCATTTATGGGTAAACTTAAAAGAATAAAAAAATAACAACCTTGTTGAGTTATAGAGTCCTTGCTAAAAAAAAATTACACTCAGTGGGGATGTAAAGGAAAAAATAACTATATCCCAACTACATTTATTTCATTTCTTGCCACTCAAAACATGGTATTGATATTTTGAGATATTATTTCTTGGTATTCCTATTTTAACAATGAAAGGGGAAGGAAGATTAAGAATAATGGCTAAACATATATAGTGTAGCACAACTTTCATTGGCTAATTGATCTATAAATCGATTACCTAATATTCATATACGTGAGGGAATGGTAGTATAAATTAAAGGAAGGAGTTTTTTTATGAGAATGAAGATTCATAAAGAAACTTAGTAATAATGGAAATGATAAGATGAGAGTCACCTTCAAAGATTAGGAAAGATAAATTAAGGGTGGAGATAAATCACAACCCCATTTTAACCACTATGATTTATAATGCATTATTTGTGTTGTGGCCAGTGTAAACCAAATACAAATGAATTTTGTCTCATGTTTTTGAGAAAAGTACTCCCATGTAGCCTACAGGAGTAGAGTTTCCCATGGAGGCACCATCAAAGTTTAGTTTGACAAAATTAAGAGAAGGGGAATAACAATTAAAGGATTACAAGAGAGTTAATGAGATAGGGGGTATAGGAGTTTAGAAAGGGAAGAGGGAAGATTGACAAAAACAAGAATAGCTTCCTCAGTGCATTGGAATTTCAAGCCCAACATCAACCAATTGTAGATAAGGATTGTTTCTTTGAGATTATGAAGAAAGGTGTTCCAAATAGAGAGTATGGAGTCTTGATATTTGTGGAAGGTACATTGATTATGTTCTTTCCAGAGAATCTAGAGGACAAATCCAGGTGCAATAATCTAATAGCATTTGATAATGGGATTGTGGAATGGGGAAAGAGGCAAATTACAAATTAAAGAATTTGTTGGAAAATATGGTCATGATTTTCTTTCTTGGTGCAACATAAGGAATAGATTCAGTGACCAACATAGCCATAGAGAAGCTTATCTCAGGTCAATGTTTTTTCATGGAAGAGAAACCGAACAAATGCGTTAGCCTAGTCCAAATCTTTTGACACCAGATTTTAGACCATAGTTATTGATTCAGAGTGTGAGTATGATTGATCATAAGGAAGTAAATTTATTTGATGGTGAAATAATCATGTGATTTATGTCCCCAACGAATCTCATTTAGATCTTTAGAAAAGTGGATTTGTTGATGTAGAAAAGTTTTCTTGAATTTTCAAGAACTTGGTCTAATAAAGGGATGTCCTAAGATTAGGAAGATTGACATCAACAATAATTAGTCTCTAATGAGATGTTTTTCCAATAATTAGACAAACAAAAATTTCCCTTATATTGCATAGGATGGAACATATCTTGAAGATGTTCTTCAATAAAGTTTGGGAAATTGATGCCAAAAATATCCCAAAAGCTAGCAATTTTCCTATACTTCACTTCCCAAAAGTAGTGTTCTCTTATTAAATATTTTCCTTTACAAACCAAACTATAGATAAAAGAGCTCGTTGGAAATATAGTCATGTGGAGGCACTCTTAATTAAGATAACTTTTATCAAATCTAACATTTTTAACTTTTTTTTATATAAATTTAGTTAATAATAAAATGTGAAGTCATTATAACAATATATTTATTTAAATTAAGTATATAATTTATATAGATTTAATTTAATTAAGAAAAATAATAAGCATTCCTCTTCACAAATTAAAATATAGCTAATTAATAAATGCAATAATAATTAGATATCAATAAAGTAATAGTGTCGTCTAAATAATAAATGAATTTGTTCCTTTTCTAGATTTTTTTTTTGGGTGAATTTTGCTCAAAATCTTGTAGATATTTTTAATTATCATAAGATGCTCAATTTGTAGAATTCAAGTGCTTTAAGATCCCTCAGGGTGCTAAATCCATTTGTCCATTCAAATTTTCATTTTAAACAACAAAAAATCACAATATCTTTAGAGATTATATTACTTGATTCCAACAAAAAAAAATCATTTTGTGTAATGAAACTGCATCTAAAATAATTGCTTTTATATATCCATTAATGAAAATTTTCAATCTTTATATAACTATTATGTGCATAGCTAGGAATTGCACTAAATGTTGCAAAGGAAATGTCGTACCATATGAAAAAAGAGCATAGATGAAGAGTGATGCGATATGTTATGAAATTTAAAATACTAAGAATATCTACAAAATCTTTCAATCTTTGGGATCTAACAATTGTATAACTGTATAACATGTTTGATAGACACTTAGAATAAGATTTTGGTTACAATAAATTGCTTGTACCATAGATCTCAAAGTAACTCTAATGAGGGTTCTTTTAAATTGTGTAAGTGATTCACTTCCCTTGATATGATTTTTTTAATGCTTTATTGGATGCATGTAACATATTTTAATCAATTATATTTCCATAATTGAATTTTGTCGGTACATTGCAACATCCATTTTTTCCAAGCTAACATATAGGAAAAATACGACTCATTTCCCTTTATATTTAATTCCATCCATTTTTATGAATTACATTGGTAAATCAACTTATCTGTTCCATTTAATCGATTTTTTTTCTACAACATATAAAAGAGAAATAAACAGTGCAATATAGAAATACCTTTGAGGTTCGAAAGGTTGTCTAAAAAATGGTATATTAATTGCATGGTGTATTGTCTTAACTAAAGAATTTTTCATTTCTTCTTTATCTTCCAACTGCACATGCTAAGAAAATAGTAAATACTTTAAGGTCATGACAATCAAACAAAAGTGAGGTCAAAAATCAAAAGAGAGATCACTAAGAGGTCTTTCCTTGAAATATTTTGGGACATCTACCTACTTGAGTTTCACTCTATTCTACAATAAATAAGAAGTCACCATATGAAATCTGGAGTCAATAAAAACCTTATAGGATGAAGTGCACAAACACCAAGTTTAAACAAAGGACTCACCATTTTTTTCAGGTTTCAATGATTTTTTTTGTAATAGCTTCGAATTTATCATTTTTAGATTTTGATGGTTCAAGCCATGGATACTTACCCTTATACTACAAAAAACAAATAAAATAATATTAGCAACTTCTAGTGGTAATAGAGCATATCTTGAAGCCATTCCTAACATATATTAAATCTAACAGAGGAAATTATACCCTTGTTTTGTTCACACTAGTAATGGATCAAGCTAAGAAAACTGGTAAGCTTCCCTTATGAGCTATAGATTCCTCTGCCTTTTTGGTCACACTTGCTTCCTTCAACAATCTCTTTTCTTGCAAGAAAACACATATAAATTTTATGTTTTCCACACCAAACAAATAAATGTTTCAAAATTAGACTTTTTATTTAATCAATTCACTTTTGTTGACTTCAATGTAATCAAAATGAACTCTTCATTACTACAGTCCTTAGTATAAAAGGCTTAGGGAAGGTAGTTTTAGGCTTCTTATGTTTCACTACATGAAAAATATATATCCCATTATCTTGAGATGTTTGAGGTTCCAATCTATTGGAATTGAGTTGTTGGCAAGAAATATATAAATTTTAGGCTTTCATAGGCTTATTTAAACATAAAAACACATTTACGAATGCACAATGTTTACTTCAAAATATCAATTAACAAAAAGACAATAAATGCAAGAACTATGAAACTAACCATGATAAAACTTTGACATCCTTCACCCTGAGAGAGCTACCCATTTGAACAATTTATCTTCAGATTCATATCACTACTAGTCTTGTGAAATATCCTCGAAAGGTTATGTAAGAGATTATAATTTAACTAAAAGTATGATCACTTATAAAATAAGAATCTATATTAAAATAACTAACGAACCATTTCTTTCCTTTTGCAAAAGTAGAAAGGCCCCTCTCACTAGAGGCAATGCCCATGTGTTCATGGTCAAGTGACTAAGAAGGATCTTCACTACCCATCTCCTTTTGCCTAGGAATTCTTATACGGTTAGTTGTGGTACAAGTTTCAGAATCTAGTCATAAAACACTCCTTTTTTGTGTTGTTTCATTAACTTAAATATTCACTACCCTTGTGTTCACTCTTAGGTGACTCAGAAGGATAATCACTGGCCATATAAGGAGAAAGGACCTTAAACTAGAAGTAACAAACATATCAAATCATATGTAACCAATTAATCTGTAGAATAATTGTATACTCCCATAAATCAGTACTTGAATACATTACATGTAGAAATGATTAGTTTTTTTGAAGTTAAAAATATCCATCACTCATAACTCATTCATCTTAGATGTGCATCTGCAAACTACAATATGTGTAATATTCTCTTGAAGTATTGTATCTGAAGAACGTTAGTTTGGGAAGGCCATTTCAGATCCCAAACAATGTGCATAATTCATATCAACATATTCAATTTGGTTGTCTTATTTTGGTTGAGTAATTTGAAGAATTTGGATACTTTCGAAGGCTTCTTGTTTCACAGAGGATTTCTTTATCCAAGGCATTCATAAATGTCTAGTGGGTTTTCTTATTCGATTATTTCTATGCTTTGGATTTGAATGTATTTCATTAGTTGCGACATCATCCATCATTGTTTCTATAAAAAAATGTGCCATATTTTAATGAAAAAGCAACACCACTTATGAAATAAAAACCTATATTAAAATAATTAACCTATCCCTTCTTTCGTTCTTTCCTTCTACAGAAGTTAAGATATCCCTCTCATTAGATTCACTGCCCATGTGTCCATGGTCAAGTGACTATGAAGGGCCATGACTACCCACCTAAGGACTAAGGACCTTAAAATAGAAGTGGAAAACATACCATAGCATATGAAACCGGTTAATTTACAGAATGCTTGTTTACTCCCATAAAGCAATAGATGAAGACATCACATGCAGGAATGCTTAGTTGTTTTGAAGGTAAAAATATACATCACTCACATCTCATTCAACTTGGATGTGCATATAAAAATTCCTATTAATTAATCTCAATCCCTCTTCAGTGACTTCTCCACTAGAGCAGAGATCCATATTTCTTTAACCTCAGTCCCTCTGTCCAAATTATGTGAAATGTACCATTTCAGCATATTAAAGCCAAGATTCCTAAGCATAGGAACATGGATCTTCAATTGTTATTCAGTTCAGAAAAAATGATCAAGCTAAAACACCCTCTCGGACTTAAAATCTTATTGATATCATACAATATAAACTCTAGTAGCTCTATCAGGATCCAATAGCTCAAGACATGCATGGAATGAAAAATGTCAAGGGTATTATCAAAGAATGGGAGCCTCTGAGAAAAATGATATACATGTGGGAAACCCCTCTAGAAGAAATGAAGCTTTTGAAGTGCCCATTGATGTTCATGGAAGTTGTAACAGTTGTCACATTTCACTCCCTTATTCTCATGGTGAAAGTTCAAGTTCCGCTCCCAATCTCCAGTCCAATTCGAATTGTATTGTTCTTCATTTTCAAGACCTTGTCAATGGAGTAATCTATTTCATATCCATCGCTATCTAACCATCTAGTTTTCTCTTTCCCCTCAGGATCGAAGTAGTATTTGCAATCATTAAGGCCTTTAGGTATTTCTTCTAGATGAGGAATGAGTAACTCTTACAGGAATATGCAGTCCAAATGACATAGGAATCATGCAGTGTTTTCCACATGGTATGATGAAAAGGAAATGGATCTCAATAACTCGAAGGCATTGCAAGATAATAGTTTCGGTGAGGAAGAGGCTCGTAACCTCTAAGAAAGAGCCTCTGAGGTAGGACTTCATCCTCTGGGTAGAACCACACAAGTGTGGCCAATAGGGAGATAAATGGTGTTGGAGTCGAAGTTGGGGTTGCGGCCAAGCAAGTGCTTTTTGTTGGCGATGAAGTCCTTGAGCTCCTTAGCCATGGAGACACTATGGATTTTCCCCATTGAAGCCATAAATCATCTACATTTTCCCCATTGTTGTTTTTGGGGTTTTGTAAAAATTGTATCAATTGGGCAAGCTCTGCAGCGAGACTTTCAAAGACATGTTTGGAGGATTTGAATTAAATTTTGATTCTAGAAAGCTCTGGTGGGGTCCAGATACCTGTGAACAATTTTTCTTTCATGGAGAATTTCTTTATCCAAGGCATTGAGAAAGTTGCAATGGGTTTTGTTATTCTAATATTGTCATGCTTGGGATTTGAATGGATTGCATTAGTTGCAACATAGTCCATCACTATTTTGAATTGTAACTCAACATTGATCTTATCTCGATTATAGATTCCTTGTGCTTGTTGACATGGCCAGCTGCACCCTTTCCGTCTCTGTTGACTTCTATTTTTTTTCGAGTTAGCCCATAATTACAGGCTGAAGACACTTGATATTTTAGGTTTTATTGCATATGTGGTCTACATTTCTGTCCACATTGCACCCCCATTCACCACCAGCTTTGAACTTCTCACAGGGAGGATGAATGTAATTTTCTAATACATGTACCCAAAAATGCTGCTAAAGAGCATTGACGAGGCCAATACTATGTTTGTTCCAAGTAGAGGAGATCATGGACTATAGACTTAACTTTTAAGGGTTTATAGGAAGAGAATATCCAATATGGGTAGATCTCCTTGCTGCTCAAAAGAAGGGCTTAACTGTCGGGCCTGGACGGTACATCTTAATCACACTTTGCATTAATGGGGTGAATTTGGAAGCCATGCTCAATCCTGCTAGGAAGTGAAATAATGGAATGAAGGAGACCAAGATAAAGAGGTTAACTTGGATAACTACGAGGGTCAAGTTTCACATTTATTTGCAAATTCTTATGATAGTAGTCCATCGCAGACTTGATCAGGTCGATATTCCATGATGGTTCTTCCAAATCTACAAGTTCTCTGCTAAACTTACATTCTCTTTTGGGATTTATGGGCACTTTTTAGTATAAATTACAATGTGGTTTGTATCTAAAAGCTATTGAAAACTTCAAGAAAGAATTCATGTTCATCAAGAACTTAATTTTCCAGTGTCTGATCTCGTTGGAATTTGGAATGTAAATTAACAATGGAGTTAAGGAAAAATCATCTTAATGTTTGATTGGCATTTATTTGCAGGTTGAAAGTAAGGATGAAATAACCATGGACTTACCCCAACAATGCTCAGATCAATCCGATGAACATTACCTGAACCAAGAAATTGATAGTAGAAATGAAGGAAGGCTGAGGGAATTGAAACTTATTGAGGGATTCTTCCAAGGAATGCATAAAGTGGAGGACATGGACATGATTATTCCTCCTGAGAATATTAAAATAGTGAGCACCACTAATGGTGCAAATTTTAACAGATCAAGGACATATGAGCATAGTGAAATTTACTCGAGAGCCTCAATGATATCAAATTAGACTTGACCATGTTAGTGTTAGCTTGCAAGTTTTAGAAAACTATAAGCCTAATGATTGCTTCATAGTTTTGGATCTTAATAGGGATGGTTTTTTATTTGTTTATTGTATAATGCAGATGCAATTTCATTGTAATTTATCCTTCGCTTCTCGATTACACAAAATTTGGTGATTATTAGAAATATTGGTTAAAAGAAAATTTGGTGATGGTCAGAAATATTGGTTAAAAGAAAATTTAGTGATGATTAGAAATATTGGTTAAAAGAAAATTTAGTGATGATACAAAATATTGATTAAAGGAAAATTTAGTGACTATTAGAAATATTAGTTAAAAAATTGAAGTGATGGTGAAAATGATTGTTATTGGAAAATTTAGCAATCTTAAGATTTGGAATGATATGTAATATTTAAAATTCAAGTATTTTTAACATCTAATATAAATAATTATTTATATAAAAATTTAAAACTTATAATAATGTAATAACTTAAGTTTTTAATAAAAAATATTATATACAGTTATTTTATCAATACTAAAATGAAAATTATATTTATTAAATTTATTAAATATGTAAGAGCATTTTTATAACAAATGTCTATGGGTTATAATTCAAGTATTTTGACATAAAAACTATATATCATATTTATATAAAAAATTAAAAACTTTATAATAAATGGTAATAACTTAAGTTTGAGTAAAAATTATTTTTTATAAGAATATTTTATCAATACTAAAATGAAATATTTATTAAATAGGTAAGAAAAATATTCATTAAATATGTAAGAGCATTATATAGGATTGCATATAGTTTAATGTTTGAGAGAAGTATTATAGTTCAATTTGTAAATTGTTATTGCAATGCATAGTATGTTTGTTGTATGTGTATAACATGTTAATATAATATATGTGATGATGTTTATATGTATGAATAAGTTTAATAAAAAACAATTATATTAAAAATATTTTATATTAATTGTGTAGAAAAATTTAATAAACTTATAATATGAAATAAGATAATTTATCAAAATAGAAAAGTTGATATGTATATACAGTTAAAAGAAAATTCAAATTGTTTTTATTAAGAAAAAATGTTTTTTTAATAATTTTTGTTATACAAGAAACATCAATATCATGAATAACTACCATAATCACATTTATTTTGATAAATTTGGTTGGTAAACCAGATATATGAATAAATCACATTCACAACCACATTGGTAAATGTGGTTGAAATAGACATTAGTACTTATTATTATTATTAACTTAATTTAAATTTATCATTAAAAATAAATATAAAAATAAAATAAATAAATATATATAATAATATTATTATTATTATAATAAGTTAAATAATATTTATAGTTTAGTACATAAAATATGTCTCTAAATTATTATACTATATTATTGACATAATTATAATTATATAAAGAAATATATTAATAAATATATTTATATTTCTAACTTTTATTTATTATTATTATTATTATTATTATTTAGAAGCTATTTTCTAATCTTCAACTACTAAAAATATAAGGAAATTTCTTGAAAAAAAAAATTAAATGCCATTGAAGTGCCAAAAAAATAGAAAAATTTCCAAACTAAAAAGTAAACTCTCTGAGCTTGAAAAAAAATTGCAACATATAAAATAATAATTTAAAAGATTAACTAAAATATTAATTTTATTATTATTATTATTAAATTCAAATTAAAAAAAAAAAGAATTATATTTACATGTAAGTTGGAGGTTAAAGGTCAGACCTTTCTATTTCAAATAGTATCACTGATGTTCTTGACCTCCTAACTCCCGTATTAACTGCTGTTGGGCCACATACCGCAATAGAACAACTCTAAAATTGTAGGCCTCGACCTCCCAAATCTTGACTTCCTTGTCATCCCAACCTCTGATTTGCCTCCTTTCTGACCTGCCAACCTCCCTCTTAACTTGACCAAGCTTCACATGGGGCTTCTTTCATCCTCTATAGTATATAATATATGATGAACATCCTGACTTCCAAGCAGCCTACTCACCAACCCTTTCGAAGGTCGAAGGTCGAACATAAGACATTTTTCAAAGGGAAAACCTTTGAATGTCAGAGGTCAGAGGCAAGTCACATGGTCAGAGGTTGAACACCACAACACAACATAAGATAATTCTCCTACCCTGACCTCTCGACTCTCGACTTCCCCGTATTCCCATCCTTTTGACTCCCAACATCCCTTTTAGCCTAACTACACAGCACGTTAACCTCGCGCTAACTCTTGTGTTATACATTATATCAAAACCATCCCCACCTCATACCACAGTACATACCACCCCTCTCCAAGGTTAAGCATCATGCCTTTCTATTTCACAAAACAATACTTGCCAATTGCCCAACCTTCTGACTCCCGACTATAACACCACGCGAGAGAATACCTCAAAAATATGAAGTTTTTTATTTTCCACATTTTACCTCCGAGATGTCAACCTTCATCATACCCCCACCATGTAAGACAAATATTGGCAAAATATAAAGAAGACGTGGTAGATGCGAGAACATATATGACAATGCAAAGGAAATTCATGACCCATGCAAGGATAATCATGGACATGCAAGGAAAGTCATGGAGATGGAAGTGTGAAGGAAATGCCCTCCTCACCAAGAGGGAATGTTGGAATGTTGGGTAGCTCATAAGGTATTTCCGAGAGAAGGAAACCCACCAAGAGTAATTGGTTGGAAAATTTACCCAAGCTTTAGGTTTTGGACACAAAACAATGGGTTTGGAAGCTAAAAGAAATGGTTTTTTATTGAAAGGGTAAGAGAGTGAAAACCCTAAGATATAGAGTTGTCCTAAATGCACCCCTAGAGAAAAATATAAATAGAGAGCCTAAGGAGAGGATGAACACGCACACACACACACACGAGAAGGACTTCATGTATGGAGAAGGTAAGGCAAGAATGTGATATTAGAAGCCCTAAAGTGATCCACAACTAATGGAGGATGAATTTATGGTCTAGTTCAGTTATTGAATATGAATTCTATCCTAGAGAAGAGGTTGAGAATCACTCCTCATGATTAATAAGGGATCAATTTTGTTTGTTGGTTGTTAGCATAATATGTGGGTGATCTGAGCCCTATAAGAGGGTTGGATGAACCCCTTTCTACATCACAGAAGGAGCATGGATGGTCAAGGCTATCGTGGAAAGGAGAGGGTTAACCATAGCCACAAAGAAGGTTTTTCCAAGCTTAACAGTGGCTATATATTGTACAAGCAGTTGAATGAAAGGGATCGAGGGTTCCTGATAGTCCGCTGAGACCTACCATGAAGGAAAAACAACCCTAGAAAACAATCCATCCTTGAGAGAATAGATCTCAGAAAGTGAGCCACAAAACTTGAAGAAGAAATCGAGCTTGACAATATATGTCTTTCCAAGGAAGGTCAAGTGATCTCTGTGGTTCTGAGTTGAGAAGTCTTATATGTTGGTCATATGTTTTTTAGTGCCTTGATGGAGGGTAGAAGCGCTAAGTATGCAATAGGAGGACTAGAAGAACCTCATATTTATTATATAAAAGTAGAAAGGTCTTATGTAGTGTACAAAGAGGTTCATTAAGGCCTCAACCTTGTCTCGCAATAGGGCTGAAGGGTTTCATGTGGAAGATAAAGAGGCTAAAATCCTCAAACCAATGACAGAAGGAAGCCCAAAGTGAATCACACTAGGAAGGAGGCTAGCTAGTGTGGACAACAAGTGTTTGTTCTATAATAAGAAGGTTTGCTAAGTTATTCGTGAATTCTATTCATAAGATGAAGTGCGAACAACATGTTTTCTTGGCCTAGATATAATTTTCTTGAAGTAAAAATTCCATTGTGAGTGGCTGAAGTATTTTGGAGTTAATATATACAAGAAGTCTAATGGATATGACTTGTTGTGAGTAGCTATGAATGAAAAAGATATAAAATGATCAAAATCATTGTACGATGGTTGCAAAGGACAACCAAGGACACCCAAGGACAATAGGATAGAAAGGGATAGAGGAAAAGGAGAGATATAAAAATTAAGTCATGTATTTTTTTCCTTGATGTGTTGGGAAGATTCAGGGTCTAATGGATTCAACCTCAAACCCTAATCTCTTGAATATTGTGTATACTAGTTATACTATTGTTCTAAAGGGCCATGATCATTGGTACAAGAGCCTCTTGATTCTTTTATTAATGGAATAATAAAAAATTTGAGTTTTGGGATTAATATCTCTTTGCACTTTATTTATTTTACTCTTGTAGATTTATGATATGCAAAGTGCTTAAGTTCTAGGGTTTCTAATGTGTTCTCGTGCCTAGTTAGCCATAGATCATATCTAGGGCCAAAGTAAAATTCAACATCACCGTGGTATAAAGGAAACCAATAGCATCTCAGGGACAACCACATAAAATTTTCTTAATAGATGAAAATAATATAAGGATTAAAGGATTAAAATATACCATGTTATGACGTTTTTACAACCCTAAGTTAAAGTATTAATCTCTTAATCTATATTTGTATTGTGCTTACCCATTGAGGGTTGTCATTGGTATATCAACACAATATGTATTCAATATATATACTGCTACTACATGTATGTCAATATATATACTAGTATAAATATCAACATAATATGTTAGTATATATATTGCCATATCATGTTTTTATATGTTTTTATATGTGATATATGTTATATA